>CM052096.1:8873907-8894571 GCA_028453745.1 Agapostemon virescens | reverse complement strand
ATTTATCTTTCTCCTTTGGCATTTTTTCGTAAATGCAATAATAACGGAGTTATGATTTGAAACAATTGCGTGGACCACCCTGTAGAATTTAATTATAATGGAAAAAATGTAGCTAAAAGTATTTTTAAATTAACTTGAGACTTGCTGTCAATGAGATTTAAAGTATTAGAAAGAAGTACCATTATAGCTAGAAAAAGCAATTAGGTGGTTTGGTTTAGGGGACACACCATGTATAACAGGGATCGTTACTTCCCCCTTTGATTTTGATAAAGTTTTCTATTTAGTTCGTAGAAAAGTTAGAAGTAAGAGATAAGTACTTTTTAAATTACGATTCGAGTTTAAGAGATGCAACTACTTTGTAAAAACTGATACTATCTTGGGGACTATTAAAAATTAAGTATTATACTGAAGAAAAGATTCTGCAAAACTGAAATATGTCAAATATAGAGGAGGTAATTATGCTTCTTTTTAATTATAGTTTTTCGGAGGTAGTAACTAAAAATAATGTACATTGGATATGAAATTTGTAAATCTTAAAAACATACATTGGTTGTGAGGGTACTGAGATAACATTATGCTGATTATGCCAAATTACACTGTTAGTTATAACATAGTTACTGTGAGCAATATTGTAAAATCCGTATGTAAAATGTATACACGTATTAATAATAATTATAATAATAATTATAATTATAATTGTAATAATAATTATATTTATATATAATTCTATAACTATTAAACAGAGTTATTGCCATAAATGCAGTAGTATTTAGAAAAGAGGCAGCCAATCATTCTATTTCTTGATTTTATAAAAATTTATGTACGCATATGAAACCTACATTTTTATTTTTAATAGTTTCCAAGATATAATTGTTCAACCTCTTATGGCAGCATTTACAATTAGATCGTCTCATAAAGATACTCTAAGACTTTGTATGACAACAAATCACCTAACCTTATAAAAATTTGCAGACTTATTTATACGACTATACTTTCGTATGTTTATACATAAATATTATCAAGATTTTAGTAATTGTTCGTTGGAAGACTAAGATTTTTAAATATTTTTTTATCGAATAACATCGTCTAACAAAAATTCTAAAAATCTAAAATTGAACATTATATAACAATATTTAATTAGCATCTAATTTTTAAAAATTAGGAAGGAATTACATTTAATAAAGCGACGTCGATCTGAAGAAAATTTAAATTTAAAATTAAATTAAAAAATTTAAACTTTCATCTATCATAAATGCTAATATAGTTGGTAATGGAAAAATTTATTACGTCACTCGAATATTAACACTTGCACTGCACTTAATACTGCCGCCGGCGATGTTCACGCAGCGAAAGACAGTGTCAGACTAACGACAGAAGCATCCGCGGAAACAGATTTCAATAAAAGGCGATCTGGTAAATTGGGAGGGGAAAACAGTTACAACCAATGTTCCCTAATCGTCAAATGTTGGTCTACAATAATGTGTCTACATATAAAAACTTCGATATGAAGCATCATTCGTTGACGAAAATAAGTCACGCGTACGTGACAGCGGCCGATAACGATTGGCAAAGAGAAGTCACGCGAGCGTGACAGCGGCCTGCAAAGTGTTAAGTACAGTATCTCGATAAATAATGTCGGCCATTTTAGGCTTTCTACGAACCTTACAAAATTTCAACAAAATCAAAAGGTGACAATTACGTAATGTTATTTGTAAAAAAAAAAATTGAATAAATATTTATTTAACACATTGGATCCGCAAGAAGTGTTAGGAGAGTTTTTAAGTCTAATCTATTTTGAAATAAAAACAGAAATAGAAAATATCGATCATTTTTATTATAAACAAATAAAATAGCATTACTTGTTGAAAATAAAATTGTACATATATACAGGATGGGGTATGTAAAATTGTGTACCTAAATAACTCGTTTACTTTCGGAGATAGAAGAAAATATATCAGACAAACTCATTTGGTAGTAATCAGATAATCCAAGTCCAACTCCATTTTGTTTTTAGAAGGAACGATGCAGTTATTATTTACATTGTTATAAAGTGGTTTAAGACGAATGTAAATAAAAAACAATACTATTTTATTTAAAAAAAAAAAACAGAGTTGAACTTTATATTTATATTATGTACTTTGAGGCAAAATATTTTCTATTGTAAATAAAATTCCAACAAATATAAATGTGATGTCTTTCTTTTTTAACGAAATCAAGTTTTAGTCTTCTGTAATCAATAGTTAAGCATTGAGATAAACGTAGCTGTATAAAAAATGTACATTTTCTTTTCTGTAGTATATTTCACGATTAAAATGTTATATTAACTGTAGAGTGAAAGAAAATGGCAAAGAGTCAAGTGAAGTGAATAGTATACTTATTCTTAATAACTCGTGTTGAACATTTAAATAAAATCCAGCAAATATAAATATCATACCTTTCTTTCCAGACGAAATCAAATGTTGTTCATTTATAATAAAAATTTATTTTTCGATCACAGTGATTAGAACCTCTTTGGTGTTTATAATTTCGTCGAAGAAAATTGCAGTTTCTATATCGAATGAAATTACTTACTTTCCTTTCACTTCGCTTAGTATTGCTCACTCTGAAATAGCTATACATCGGCAAGAATAAAACAGAATTTTATTTGGAGTTCAACGAATTTTATAAAAGTCATGATCAACAAATAATGTTCGAAATAATTAAGGCAATGGGTTAAGAATCGAAGTAGACGTAGCAGTATAAAAGAATACATAAATTGTCTTTACTCTTCTGCAATATATTCTTAAGTACCGAAAACGTTCTAATAACTTCAGTTACAAAGAAAATGGTACGGCAAAGGGTTAAACAAGTTTTCGATCGCGTTGTACCGTCTACTGTAGCTACTCTTTCTGTTCAGCTACCTGCGGATCCAGTGTGTAAAATCGGAGGTAAGCTGCAGCAGTTTTCAAGAAGGAGAGAAGAAAGAGGGATGTGTGGTCACGTTCAGGTGAACAGTTTAGGGGAACGAGTTAAAAGGTCCCTAGGCATAGAAGAAACACCGGTCGAAAGAGCGGTCGATGTTTTCAATCGTCAAGAGGAAAAGAGGAGTAGATGAAACCAACGTCGTCCGTCTTTTTCTTGAATCCCATAGAAGAATGGCTCGTGGAAAATCTACCTGGTGAGCCTGTGTCTCCCTTGGTGCCTTTCTCGCCCCGGTAACCCCGTACACCGGGTTCACCCTTCGGACCCGGTAAGCCGGGTGGGCCTCTCATCAATGCCATACCGCTTTCACCCTTGAAACCCTATAACGCAACACTGTAAGGTCAGATCCAACCAGGTCCTCCATCTTTCTGTTAAACGATTTTAATATTTTCGTTGTCGTTTGCTTTTGCTCAATTACTTTTCCCTCTCGCGCGACGAAGCGTTAAACACGTTCTCTTTTTTTTTTTCCCCCAATAGGAAGGACGGAGATGAAGGAGAGGATTGGCGTTTTATCGGACACTATCTTTATTCTCACAGCTGATTCTGGCACGGTTCTCCACTTCCTGCTTCGCAACAGCTGCCGACGAACATCAAGCTCGACAGCGCGTGTTGCGACAATGCCGCATCGATCATGCGACTACGGATTAATTCAAACGGCTCGACGGCCCGTGCCAGAATCGCTCGGCTACGACACTACGATAAACAACACGATGTATAAAACACAAAAATTAACACTTAATCGACAACAGGAAGAAAGTACTACTCGCATGCAAATTGACAACAACGGGAGCGTGTGTTAGTGGGATCAAATTTAGTAGAAACTGGAAGCTATCAGAGTTTCTCTTTCTCCTTAACGCGGTGTTCGCGTCTGAAAAGATTCCTTGAAAATTATTTGAAAATTTACGATTGTTTAATACATGATTTTATACTTGTTTTTGTGAAACGTTACCGATCGATTTTCACTAATTTCGTTGTTGCGGAGGCTTTTATTGTTGGTCAATTTAGAACTGGCTTGGACATTGTGCGAATGAAACATTTGAAAAATTATTTGAAAACATTTGAAATAATTAGGTGTAATTTTATGTGGAAAAATAAATGATATTTACCTTGAACTGTTTTATTATTAACACTAGAACCATTAAATCAGTCTAAATGATTGGTCCCTATTTATTTCTTTCGCAATTATTGAAGTTATAAAAATGTTTTCATTGGCAATTTTCTTATGTATTTTTTTAATGAACCACATGTTGCAATAAAAATTCAATGAAGTTTGAATTGATGATTGTTATTATCACAAATCAATATACAGGGTGGTCCACGCAATTGTTTCAAGTCATAACTCCGTTATAATTGCATTTACGAAACAATGCCAAAGGAGAAAGATAAATGATTAGAAGAGTACTACATCTGTAGGCCTTAAAATTTTTTTTAGATGCAGCAGTGCATGTGCAATTAACAATTGCATCATTTCTTTAAATAGAAATGCATATTCTTTGTACACAGATCGATTCTTCTGTTCATTCTACGTAAAAAATAATTAGGGTACCATGGCAAAAAATTTATTAGATCCCGAGATATTTTCAAACAATGTCTTTATTCTTATGTCTTATTCTTAGTTTTCGTACTCGAGTTACGATACGTGAATTGCTACTGAATGATGAAATGCTTACTCATAGAAATCAGTTTCTGTTATGATAACAATGTCGAAAGGATATTTACCTTTACAACATAGTCATGAAGTGTATCTTCTTCAAGAGTATCTTCTTCAATAAAGACATTTTTTGAAAATATCTCGAGATCTAATAATTTTTTTGCCATGGTACTCTAATAATTTTTTACGTAGAATTAACAGAAGAATCGATCTGTATAAAACAAAATATGCATTTCTATTTAAAGAAATGATGCAATTGTTAATTGCACATGCACTGCTGCATCTAAAAAAAATTTAAAGGCCTACAGATGTAGTACTTTTCGAACCATTTATCTTTCTCCTTTGGCATTTTTTCGTAAATGCAATTACAACGGAGTTATGACTTGAAACAATTGCGTGGACCACCCTGTATATCGTTGGATTTATTGTTTGGTAGTTCTAGTATGTACAAGAAAATGTATTCAAAGGCACGTCCATATATTAAAACGGAAATCTGTGTTACGTGTAAAATGTATGTTCTAAAATTAATTTAATTATAAAATAATTATACAGTAATAAAAATTATCATACGAAATAATTTTGTGGGTTTCAGTGTTCTGTGATGTTCCATTTAAAATTTATTCATTTTACTACCTAAATAAATGTAAGAGACATGTCCACTTTTAAAAAAGAAATCTGTACAATTATAATTAACTTAATTGAATTTGATAAATGTATATGAAGTTTAGCATCCAAAGTTTGCTATAAAAAGATCAGTTACAATTATTTAAAAAAAAATTAACTGAACGTAATTATTTGCAAACAATATATATATTCTGTATTATCACAAAACTGCAGACAATAAAGTCATGAAAACTATTCTTGTCTTCAGATTATTATTTTCCAATTTCAAATTCAAATAATTTTTGTCCATGCACAGAATTAAACGAACAATAAAAGTATCAAACTATACCAATTGATTTATTCAAATAATAAAAATGCCGATCTCAGTAATTTGATGCGAAGTTCGGAGAAAGAAAAGAACAAAACAAAAGAGATGGGGGACAAATAAAAATATTAATTAAAAAGAAAAAAAAAACAATAAACATCTCGGTATTACGCGTGGACTTGGCGGTGTAAAACACGTTGTAGTACACAGATGAATCGCAAATAAAGCTACATACTTAAGGGTCTGTTTGATACTTACGCGACAATTGCAGGCTTGCATCGATCACCGGTGGATAAAGTTGCGAGAGCCTCAAAGCCAGTAGTAGTAGTAGTTATTAGTTATTAATGATTTGAACCGACACACAGGGAAGAAGTAATGTGGTGTTACTTGCTACATTAAACACAAATTAGTTATCAAGCTACGTACACTACGCCAGATACTACTGACTAAAGGTAAGCGGTCAGTCTCACTCTCTCTCTCCCTCTCTCTCGTTCTCTCAGCACGCCTCATTACCCCTTAACCCGCTGTCAATCGTTCTCACACTCTCTCACACTAAAAAGGAACACGACAACGGTGGTTAGAACTCGGATAGTCAAGTGGTTAAAGGCTGAATATTTAATTCTGCGACACAGAAACTGTTCATATTCCGTTCCCTCGAAGAGGAGACCGAAAACACAGCGTACGTCACAATAGCTGTCCGCCCCGTTCCACTTCGGTGACACGCGATCGACAGGAGTGGGGTGGACAGCTATTCTGACGGCGAGCCTTACGTCTCTCCTTTCGGAAAAGGCAAATTATCACTCGGTGCCGCTGCGAGCTTCCTAAACGTTGACTTTGCGATCTACGCTGATAAAATATAATATAAATAACGTGCTTAACAAGTAAAATGATCATCCTGGCAAGAATTCGAATAACCGAGAATGCTTTTGGATCATTGAGAAGCTTTGCAAAGCTGTCGGGTAACTCTCTCTTTGCGACGACTCGAGGTCGCCGTTTATTGCAAAATTCCTCGAGTTTCTCATATAATCTTAGCTGCGATGAGCATCGAGAATCTCGATTTTCAGTCGGTGTTCTCGTCGAATCACTGGATCCATTAACCGAGTTACATTATCGATCGCGACCAGTGACTTTGTGATTCACGAGCTAAGCGATTTTCGTCGCAGTTTCTTTGACTGTCCTTGCTAGGCGAATACCTTCGAGAACCAATTGCTCTCGTTAGATCTGCTGAGGCATTGATACTTACGGTCAGACCATAAAGCAGATTAGATTAGGAACGATAGCGGGTCGAATAGCGATCGGTATAGTTCGCAGGGTGTTTCTTTTTCATTCATGTCCGTCAGAAGAGAGAAAACCATTTCTCACCTCTTCTGTGAAAGATTCGAAGAACGGTTTTGTACGCGCGCCTATCGTCGTGTAACGTAAAACCCGGTGTCCCCGAGAAGTCGATAGGTATATCGGATAAAGCAACAAGTATCGATTCGCGTACGTGTTATTTGCTGCCACCAACGTTTCTCTATCGGTAATCGAAAAATGGTAATTTCCATCGTATCTGTTCCGTCTACGTGTCGATCCACGTCCCGGCGACAAAATGCTTGGCGCACTCGCAGATTTTTCGGAATCCTCGAAACCGATACTACGTGGACAATTTTTATACGAACCGGCGAAAACTTCGTTCCTTCTTCGATAAGAATTTGCGGTTTATATAATTTGCTGTTTGCACCTTTTTCTCCTGGGAATTTCAAGAAATGGTACGGCAAAATGAGAGCGTAGACGTGACACTTCACGTGGTATTTTAATATGCATGATCAGAGTATTTCTTTGAAAATAATTTTATTTTTAATAAATATACTTTTAAATATAAAATATAAATATAATAAAATATAATATTATTTTAATAAATGAATATTCATTATTAGTTTAATAAACCTAACCCAGACCTAACATACTGCTCCAACTAATTATCTGCAGTGTTTATCTGCTAGACCATAAATAGGTAAGAAGTACATTTATAGTTGTACTATAGTTTATATACTTTTAGAAATGATAAACACTGATTATGTGCAGTGTTTATCTGTCAGACATTGGACAGGTAAAAAGTACATTTATATCTGTAGTATAATTAATATTCATTTTTTAAGAATGTTCTTTTGGAAAGATTCTTCTCCAATTAATTATATGCAATGCTTATCTGTCACACCATAGACAAGTAAAAAGTACATTCAAATTTATACTACATTTTATATTCTTTCTCCTTGAACTGAACTGAGAAAAATTTATATGACACACTGAAAGTATAATAAAAATATATATTCAAGTTTCAAATTAATTAATGTTATAGTTTTATCAATAGTTATTAATTTTATTTGAAGAAAAGTAATTTGCCCCTTAACTCGACGGAAACAAAAAGTGAGCGTGAAATTTGTTGTCAAATTGCAAAGATTTGCACAGAGAACTTTGACCTGCTTCAGCAAGACTATTTCTTGTAACTTCTTCTCGTCTCCAAAAGTGAAGTCGAAGTTTAAAAGGCGATGCTTCGACGCTGTGGAAGAAGTGCATGAGGCAGTCGTTTCACGAGAAGAAGCTGAGTGAACAAGTAAAAGCGAAGACTCGAACTGAATGATTTCCAATAATTAGTTCAGAGACTACAAAACTGTTTAATTCCCCATATTAACGAAAAAGAGAATTGTTACGAAGGAGTTCGAACTCGAATTTAGGTTGGCCTGATAGAATGGAACCTTTTTGAGTTCAGTTTGGTTTCTTTCTATTTTTAGGTACATTGTCGAATCGCAGAGCCACGCGATCATACTTCTACCGAATTGCATGTGGTACGCGTTAAAATATCTGCGGATCGATGAAAATTGGCAGACTGACACGCAAGGGCACAGAGAAGCGACTGACAGTGGAATCATACAGCAGCGAGAAAACTGACAGAGTCTGATTTCCTTGTTTATCACGCCTCGTATATACAAAAGTATTCGGACACTCTTCAAACCTAAATAACTTTTTTAAGATTGGACCAAACGTCTTGACTTTTTTTGAGCAATTATTTGCATTGATTTAATAAACGATATACAAAATAAATTTTGTAAATATTGGAATTGATGTGAATTACATGACTAATAAAAAAAGGAACTTTTTAAATATCTTTTATTTGAGCCGCACACAAAAAATTTTAAAGACGCATCTGGTAGATCTATGATAGTTATACGCATGCAGAAAAATTCATTAAAATCGATCGACGTACACACGAGCTACGTGCCATCGAAAATGGTGAAAATCGCAATTTTTCACGATTCTTGATCAGTTTCTACTTAAACTACAGAAATTCTTACATCTTTCTACGCGTGACATTTTTTCCCGCGTTAATCGATTTCGGTGAGATTTTCAGCATGTGTATAACTAACACAGTTCTGAAAAACGCATATTTTAAATTTTCATTACGAGTTGAAATAAAAATGTTTTCAAAAATGTCTTTTCTACTTTCCCACGTAATTTCTACCAGTTAGAATTATTTCAAAATTATTTTTGCATATCATTTAGTAAATCAATGCTGCTAGTTGCTCCAGAAAAGTCAAGTCGTTTGGTCCAATCTTAAAAAAGTTATTTAGGTTTGAAGAGTGTACGAATACTTTTGTCCCCCAACTGTATATACTTAGGTAATTCTTATAAAAATTCTATAAATCTTCACATTATTCATGTATAGACAGTCCAAGCTATTACTGGCGCTATTTTGCAAATAATAAATATCAGAAAAACAATGAAAGAGGAAAGAACAATACTGTTTTCCGTAGTGAACGTAACGGTGCATGTAATTGATTTGTTTTTGGGACTATTTCTTACAAATCAGAGCGATCTTCAATTTTCAAAACGAAATTTTACATATATTCTTACAAATTCATTCGTATACGACACAATGATCTACAAGATCATAGAAAGTCAGAAATGGAAGAAACATTTTGAATATTTCGTAAAAATGTTTATGGTACATCGTCCAGAGATGTAAATTATTTGGACAGTAAAATAATGCAATTATATGCATTAATACCTTGTGTAAAATCTGAAGAAGCTAGCAACAATGTAATTAACTCCTTGCCATACCATTTTCTTGGTAACTGAAGCTATTACACCGTTTTCATCATTAAAAATATTGCAGAAGAGGAAAGACGTTTAACACTTTGACTGCCATGTCACCCATATATGCGTGACAGCATTATTAATCCACGTTTAAAAATAAATTTGTACGTTAATATATTCGTTGCATTCAATTTAGTTGATATCTGAAGAATACAAGAAGGTTGACAGATAACTATATGCCATACATTTAAAGTTTTCAATCACTGCTTCATTAAATAAATTAATTTGATTTTATGGAATTTTTGAGGTCGTCACTTGGGCAGTTAATGTGTTAATGCTTAAATATTGTTTACAAAGTAGTAAAATTTCGTCTTAAAAGGAAAGTATAATATTTATATTTGGTTCGACTTCGTTTAAAATCTTCGCCACGAGTTTGTCACGTGACGATATGGCAAAGTGTTAATAAAATTGAAATATGCATGCAGGCACGAGGGAGTTATGGCAGCGGCTATAAAATGGCGGCGTGGGAGGAGCGTTTCGTCCTGGGCCTGCTAGAGGACTCATCGGTAAGGCTACCTAGCAGGCCCTGCCTTAGACGCTGGGGTATCGGAAGGCGGTTAACCCTTTCGCTGTTACGAGTGATTATAATCACCGACCACAAGACGCCACCTACATTGGACGGGTGACTATAGTCGCCGGTCACAAAAATTTAGCCATAAATTAACCCTTAACACTCCAAGCAAATTTAATTCCAAAATCGAGAAACTTCTTTGACCTAGGATAGTTCCGTTCTACATGATTCATTTCCCTTCGTGCATATAAAGTTTATTACTAGTACTCGTACGTGCAACATTTTAATATTTATCGATCTCTTAATTGCAAACATAGCAATGTAAAATTTTAAATAGTCGTGTGGCAATTTTTAGTGTCTCCGCAGACGCGCCATTGGAGTGCTAAGGGTTAAGACAAATGCTATCGTTCCGCTTAAAATTGCAAGAAATGCGCTCGTTGCAAAAAATTGCAAATGCTATCACGACGGTAGTTTTCTCTTTCGACAATGTTTTCTCATTGACCACTGAGCGTAATGTTTCCATTTTTGGCACAGCGAAAGGGTTAAGGACGGTACGTATATATTGTTACGAATGTAATTTGAGACTATCGATATTCGTTTAGTTATCTATATTATACGCGAAATGATCTGAGTTACACCTTGGTAACAACGCTGTAACGATAACAGAGCAGAGTAGGAGACTAGACTTCGTTGTGACTCCTGTTGTAATGAAGATTATTTTAGTATTAACACTTTATCGACCGGCGATTATTTCAGAATTTTTGTAAGGCCTATGATCCATGACTGAGAACTTTTTAATGGGTCCTTCAAGGCTGACAGCAATTTTTATTGCGGATCAGCAATGCATCCCCAATAATATTGTCTAATAATGTTGTTACAAATTGGAATGTAAAAATTGAATTTTAAGCTTCATTTTAATACAGTGCGAATATTGAAAAGCCTATCAATAGGCTTCCGGTCGATAAAGTGTTAACAGTGTCTTTGATAATGCCGCGATCACAGAGTCGTCCACGTAACAATATATATATATATATATATGAATCGGTGGCGGATCAGGTACTAGCGAGAAAGTCCATCCGTTGTCCTCCTGCCGGCGAGCATAGGAAGTAGAGCCGCCATATTACCCGTTGCCAGTGATTAACGATATCTGGATGAGTTTTTCCTATACGAGATGATCCAGGTTAGAATCCAGAGAGGACGAGCTGCTTCCTGCTGCTGATCTCGTAGTGTCGCACGTACTATGCTGAGACGTCATCATGATCGCAGAAACTTCTGATGCTGAGGGGTTATCGTCGGACTTAGGTCGTTGCGAGAGCTTTGCTCGGGCAATTGTCGTGGCAAGGCAGCGAGTCGTCTTCGAGCCGTATATGCTGCTGTTCCAGTATGGCCGTTTTTGTGGTACTGAATTCGAGCCGTAAAACGTTTTCCGATAGGAATCGAAACGCTACGAATAAAGCATCTCGAGCATCTCGCGGCGTCTAGCAGTTAGGCTGTAGCATTGGATGCGGATATTCGACGAGATTTCCACCCGAAAAGAGAATCTACACCTTTGACGCAGAAATCAGGAGCTCGGATTAGACGTGTGAAAGCAAGAACTGATTTCCCCGGAGAGAAGTGTGGAACAGTAGCTGAAATAGCTTCAGCTAAAGAGCTGCAAAATAAGTTCCTGCTTGGAGGAAAAGATTGAGGATCCGCTGTTGACAGACTTGGGAGCTGTCCAAACATTAGAGGCGATCACTTTGTGCGTAATCGTACATAGTTTAGGCTTCGGTGCAATTCAAACTTTTAGTTGAATGTTTATTAATGTATCAGTTGGTGATAATATTTGCCAGTTTTACAGAGGCTCACTCTCAATGTTTGAAGGCCAGTTTTACGTGTCGCTCAAACGTCTATTGCTTGTGTAATTGAGAATGAGAACTGTCATCAATCACGTTGGCCAGAAGACCTAATTGCAATGTGCAAATATGTAAAGTGATTACGCCTGAAAGATTACAAATGAAAGTCTATGATAAGACTTGCGTTCGAAAATTTGCTGCTAGTAAAGAGGATAATAGTGGGAGGTTCATTCCCCAATCAGAACGCGTTAGCTATTCGTATCTACGAGGAACGGTTCTAGTCCTGTCACAATTCCAGACAGCCAGAAATTTAGGCGACGCTTTTATGCAAACAGTCCGTCGCCAGGAGTGACTTGAATTGGCACACTCGATAATCCACTTCTCGCAAATCCTGATTTTATACCAAACAGAAGACCCAACATTCGATTTCCAAGGCATACAGTCCAAAGTCAACTTCTTAGCTAAGAAGATGTCGAAATACTTTCAAAATCCAAGAACCTTTGGAGGTGGAGGATCAAAAAGTCGGTTGGTATCAGATAACCAAATCTGGGTTAAGCTGGTCAGATCATAATCGAGTTGAGCCATTGATTGAGGAAAAGATTCGCGACTTCAGCAGCCTAGTTTAACTTCATCGAGCGTTATCAGCGAATTAATCATTTTTTGGTGAACGACCAACATTCGCATCAGGCTTGCGTCCCGTTCAGAGATAGTTTATGCTCCTTAGTCACGTTAGAGTATTCACAGCTGAATGGAATAGGTTAAGACACCTTCGTAAGTCGAAGGGAACAGTCAAATCAGCGTCTCCATGCGAACAAGAAGAGTCCAGGTTTCAAATCTTGGAGGAAATCCGTTTGGCAGCGGCTGAATATGGTAGAGTGGGAGGAAAGAAGAGGAAGGGAGCGTTTCGTCCTGGGCCTGCTAGAGGACTCATCGGTAAGGCTACCTAGCAGGCCCTGCCTTAGACGCTGGAATATAGGAAGACAGAAAGGTGAATGCATGAATCAGTGGTGGATCAGGTTCTAGCGAGAAAGTCGTCCATCTGTTGGCGAACGTAGGAGGTAGAGCCGCCACGAAGCCATATTGAATTTTTACTGTAGCCTCGTCCATAAAATATTTTTGTAAACGCAATAAACAGTACAAAATATTCTAAATGTTTCCTTTGTATCATAGTATATCAATGTAGAAATTTATTTAAACAATAGGTCACTTTTATTTATGAAAAACGTATACTTGTAAACACAAAACATAGTACAAAGTTTTCAAAATGTTTCTTCTATTTCAAACTTTGTATAACTTTGATCATCGTGTCGTATATTAATAAATTTGGCTAGAAACATGTAGAACTTCTTTAAAAAAATAAACCACTTTCATTTATAAAAAAAAGACGGTACGAAAACCAAAAAATTATATACGCCATTATATGGTTTGTAGAAAACAGAATTACTTTTCCCTCTTTCAGTTTTTTATAATATTTATTATTTGCGAGACAAACGATGGTTTGTAATAGCATGTACACACGATATAATGTACAATTTTTATTGTATTACTATTTATTGTCGATTTTCAGCGAGGTAAATTATACTCTGTCTATGTACTTTCAGGTTATTTTGTTTATAGACAACTTACCTAATCACTAGATGCGATGGAGCACTTTTAGAATTCGAAGTTTAGAAACTTAGATACTAAAATTAAAAGTTAAATTTGACAATAATTAAAAAGTTTTGGAGCAAGATCGTTTGAAAGTTCCTGTTATACCAGGCGATCCAATCATCTTCTCTAAACGCGATGGTACGGCAGTTGATACTAATTTATGCATTGTTGCGTCCGAAGATTAAATATGAAAATTAAAAAGTAAATTTATCAATAGTTTCAAAGTTCTCGACTACAAGATATTTTTAAAGTTATACTGCTTTACGCATTCATAAATCTACAATGAAATTAGCTAGGTACGCAGCATAAAATATTAGGAATCTGTGATCTTGATAAATGATCTTCCTAAAACATTAAAAAATGAAATTCTCAAGCAAACTTATCTTCGAATTGATTCACTATTTAAAAACGTTTAAACTGCACCTTTAGACTGTTTACTTTTAGATCTCCTCAAATATTTTATTGTACTGTATAATAGTTAAATTATTTACTTTTAGATCTTCTCAAATATTTGTACTGTAAAGTAGTTAAATTATTTACTTTTAGATCTTCTCAAATATTTGATTGTACTGTAAAATAGTTAAATTATTTACTTTTAGATCTCCTCAAATATTTGATTGTACTGTAAAATAATTAAATTATTTACTTTTAGATCTTCTCAAATATTTAATTGTACTGTAAAATAGTTAAATTATTTACTTTTAGATCTTCTCAAATATTTAATTGTATTGTAAAATAGTTAAATTCTTTACTTTTAGATCTTCTCAAATATTTGATTGTACTGTAAAATAATTAAATTATTTACTTTTAGATCTTCTCAAATATTTGATTGTACTGTAAAATAGTTAAATTCTTTACTTTTAGATCTTCTTAAATATTTGATTGTACTGTAAAATAGTTCAATTATTTACTTTTAGATCTTCTCAAATATTTAATTGTACTGTAAAATAGTTAAATTCTTTACTTTTAGATCTTCTTAAATATTTGATTGTACTGTAAAATAGTTCAATTATTTACTTTTAGATCTTCTCAAATATTTGATTGTACTGTAAAATAGTTAAATTCTTTACTTTTAGATCTTCTGAAATATTTCATTTTTCTCTAAAATAGTTAGATCATTTGAATAAAAATGATAGCACTGATTCGTTAATTTATTAAAAATAAATTTCGAACGAACAACACTTGGCTATGAGTCGCGAAGAGTTTGCATCTGAATAAAACTATTTATTTTTCTATGACCAAAACTTACGTCGATATTACTGCAACCAATTTTTAACTAAACCATAATGCTGCTTACGTTTACGCCCTTTTACCTCAATGGCGACCTAACCTAGACCTTTTCGTAAATCGAGAAAGTAGTAAGACCAGCCATCTGCTCCTCCTATAGCAAATCGCTTCTCATCAGTGCAGATGGTTTGTCTCCGCTCTTTCCTCCATTCGATGGGAAGGCCACTTTATCTCCTACATGCTGTAACCTTAACAGCAGCTCTACTTTTCACCCGTGTTATCCAGTATGTTTGATCTTTTTCCTTACCTGTTACACTATTCTTATATTTCTATTTAATCTCACTGTATTGCAATTTCTTTAACAGTTCATCGACTGCAACATTTAAAGTCACAGTTACAGAAAGACTATTGTCTTACGCTTTCCAACTTCCTATAATCACCAGATATTTTACAAAAATATTTTATCACATTTCTAATTTTGTTCATAATTCTTTCTACTTTTTCCACTGCGACTATTAATCATAAATATAAAATACTCTCACACATTTTTGTAAAATGTACTCGTTTCGCTTAAAACCACCTAACATCTTCAACTACGACCGTACCATAAATGTTCTTTGTGTACTTTCAAACATTTACGTTTAATTTCAATGTCTAAGTTTAGATACAGTGAAAGTATTCGGACACTCTTCAAATCTAAATAACTTTCTCAAACTTGAGCCAAACGACTTGACTATTCTGGAACAAATAGAAGCATTGATTTACTAAATGATATGCAAAAATAATTTTTAAATAATTCCAATTGGTAGAAATTACGTCGGAATGTAGAAAAGACATTTTTTAAAACATTTTTATTTCAACTCGTAATGAAAATTTAAAATATGCGTATATATATATGAAAATATAACTATAATAGATCTACCAGATGCGTCTTTAAAATTTTTAGTACGTGGCTCAAATAAAAAATATTTAAAAGGTTCTTTTTTTACTGGTCATGTAATTCATACCAATTCCAATATTTACAGAATTCATTTTGCATATTCATTTATTAAATCAATGCAACTAATTGCTCAAGAAAAGTCAAGACGTTTGGTGCAATCTTAAAAAAGTTATTTAAGTTTGAAGAGTGTGCGAATACTTTTGTATGCCACTGTATATAATCTATCAAATCTTTAAATTCGCCCTTACAAATTCCTCAAAAATAATCGCATGAGAAGTTCTACAATTCACCCATTTTTAGCGTCTTAACATTTGATCGACCGGAAACCTATTAATAGGCTTTTCAATATTAAAATTCTATTTTTACATTCCAATTTGTAACAACATTATTAGACAATATTATTGGGGTTGCATTGCTGATCCGCAATAAAAATTGCTGTAAGCCTTGAAAGACCCATTAAAAAGTTTTCAGTCATGGATCATAGGCCTTACAAAAATTCTGAAATAATCGCCGGTCGATAAAGTGTTAAGAAAGTACGCTTCGCAATTCCAAAAGAACGAATTTAATCATTTTCAACTATGTAAAAATACTAAACGTAGTCAGTATTCTTCCTCGAGAACGCACAAGGGCTAAAATGCATCTCGCACAATTACGAAAAACAATTTGACGGTCTGTTTCAGGTGAAACGCTCCCGTGCAAATGCAGTTAGTCCTCCGAATAACTTTCCGCTAAGATTACCACTGGTCCGGTTGTCTTGCTGTCACTTCGTACTTGTCAAAAACAGACTCCTCCTCAACCCCATTTCGCAAACACCCCTGCATTCGAATTTTCAAATCGTTAATACTTAACCTCCCAGATTTCATTCTACCGAAAACTCGTTTCACGTTGTCGCAAAATAAACCGTAGAAATTCCTAGGAGAAAGGTGCAAAGTAACAACTTCCGTTATGTTATCGGGAAACGAACGAATCCACGCCGGGCACGTATAAAATATGTCAGATCGTATCTATTTCGAGACTGGCGAAAAATCAAAGAATGCCTGGTCACACAGTCGCGAGGTTTCCGAACGACGGTAGCAAGGTCACAGAAAACATTGTTTTATCCTCGAGACGAGATACGATCTCCGGACTGCGCTCGCGCAATCCTTAAATTGTGACTTTCATCTAGGCTATTGTTCGAGGATCGTACGTATTAACCTGATTTCGTCTAATCTCTGTAAAAACGAAAACGCGAGAGACCTTCGTCTGACTGTTTCGCGAGCCACGATTATTCTCGGTCGTGCATTCCTCGGGTGACGGAATCGAGAAATTGTTCGCGGTTGTAGTAGATCGTATCTAATCCGAGCACAGCAAGAACATTCTCCATCCATCATCGACCAAACGACAATGCAATTTAACGGCTACTTGTTCTAGTACGCTAAATGAGAAGAAGCGGGTGTTCTGTATGCCGTGCGTGCTGCATGCTCGCATGCTTACGTGATAATAATCGTGCATGTGCTTTTCGTGATTTCTACGTAGGCGTTCCGAAGCATGAATAACAGTGTGGTCGTCGGGGGAGTAGAGTTACGGGTTCTGGGTCTCGACCTTGATCTTTGTACAGGTTGCTTCTATCGATGTAACAATCAGAGCTACCGTAAGCACCGTGATACACAGACTAGGAATTTTTATGTAAAAATCGGTCGAGTCGATTGGAAACGGAAGTTAGGAGAAGACGCGTAAAACGGCATCATTCGATTCTTTTTTGACTTTAGCTTTTTGTATTTGATCGATCCTTTTCTTTGTTATAAATTTGTGAAATCTGAAGTAATTGGATAAAAATTACTTGAGCTTCATCCGTCCTTCGTTTTCCAAGATCGATTGATCCTTTGCTATCAAATTGATATGTATGAAAAGTATTCGCTTGAAAAATTAATTACTTTTTGAAACGTGGACCGAAAGGTTTGAATTTTTGTTTAGATGTTAAAAGGATTGGTTTACAGAGTAAAATGGTAAATAGGTTTCTTGAAATTGTTATTTGTCGGAGTTGTAAAGAAAAATGTGAAAACCGTGATTTTAAGTTTTTCGTGTGTCTTTTGTGAAAATTTAGAACACGCCTTTTGTAAATTTAAATAAGTTATATTTATTGTAAAGAGGGTGCAGTTATTGTAAGATGTAAAAATCTTTGAATTTGGGAATTGCAGTTCATTTAAATCGCAGATTCTTATTATTTGTTATATAATTTATTTAGGTTTGTAAAAGGCATCTTCTAAATTTTAATACACAGATAAAAATCTTGGAAATCGTGATCTTTACTTTCTTCTTTGCAATCTCGACCAATATCAATTGAAGAAATAATGGTTTACGCTTTATCCGGTAAACTAATCTTTTTAACATTTAATAAAATTAAAATTCATACAGTATGGTGCAATTTGAATAAAGTTATTAATTTTTTAAGGGTCTGCGAATATTTTTTACACTGACAATATTGATAGTGAGGGGTCAACAGGATGGACAGATGAATGATTAACTTATTTAACTTATTTAACTTTGACTTATTTAACTCTCGTACATTCTACAGGATGAAAATTCACTAACTTTCTTTTCTCAAATATGGAAAAATGTTTCATTCCTTTCGGTTTATGTTGCAAGAAATTCTTCTTTACAATTGCAAACTTTAAAATGAGACATTTTTTTATTTAAAATTTCAAGCTAAAATGGACGAGTACTATCCTAAGATCTTTGATAGTGGCTATCTCTAAGGAGCGTATGAACATTGATAATACGAAAATATACCGTAAAAGGGATTTTTGTAAAAAGTTCACATTTCATACATCATAATAAAACTTGATTTACATGAGACAGTAATGTATTGTAGTAAAAGTTGATTATTAAATTTGTAAAAAAGGGTACATCGTAAAAGAGACTTTTGTAACACCCTAACACTTCATACATCATGATAAAACTTGATTTACTTAATGCAGTAATGTATTGTAGTAAAAGTTGATTATTTAATGTGTAAAAAAATTTAATACAACTTTTAACCTTTTTAAATCTACTAAATCCCAATTTTTCGTTTAAACAAATGTATTATGATAAAATTGAATTTCTACAAATTTATGCTAAGCGTATGTGTTACAATAAAGAGCATTTACCCTAGTTTGTTAACAATTTTGGCTGTTATTATTTTACCTGAATTACAATAGTAGTCAAAGCTTTGTTAGGTTTACGAAGACATATTTTAAAGTCTCATTACAAGCTTAGATAAAAATAAAATAAAAATTATCACTACCAAATATTCAAAGGATTCTCTTTTAACCTTTATCCTTTTTAAATCTTTCAAATGCCAATTCTTCGTTTAACACTTTAACTGCCAAGTCAACAAAATCAAAGTAATTTATTTAATGAAGCAACAATTGAAAATTTAAAATGTGTGACACAAAGTTATCCTTCAACCTTCTTCTATTCTTCAAAACTCAACTGTATATAGTGCAACGAACATATTAATGTAGAAATTTATTTTTAAATAAGGACAAACAATTCTGTCACCCATATATGGGTGACATGGCAGTCAAAGTGTTAAGCAAATACATATTACAATAAAAATGAATTTCTAAAAATATATGTCAAGACTACGTGTTGCAATAATGAGCATTAACCCTGCATTGTTGACGATTTAGCCAGTTAATACTTCATCAGGATTACAATACTGCACGAAGCTTAGGTTTACGAAAGTCTCATTACAATCTTGGATAAATATTCAAAGAATTCTCTTTTAACCTTTATCATTTTCAAATTTTCCAAATCCCAATTCTTCGTTTAACACTTTGACTGCCATGTCACCCATACATGGGTGACAGAATAATTTGTCCATGTTTAAAAATAAATTTGCACATCAATATAATAGTTGCACTAATTTATGTGTAATACATTTTAAATTTGCAATTGTTGCTTCATCAAATAAGTTACTTTGAATTTGTGAAATTTTTGAGGTTGTTGGTCCAGCAGTTAAAGTGTTAAGCAAACAAATATTACGATAAAAACGAACTTCCACAAATCGATGTGAAGCGTACGCATTAGCCGGACCGGAAATACGAGTGTGAAATTACCCTGAAAGAACGCACGAGAGTTAAAGAAAAAAGCGTCGAAGAAAACGAGAAGAGAGCAGTGTAATTGCGGAGACAAAAGAAAATCGTTTCGCGGAGCGGATAAAACCGAACGCGGAGCAATAAAAATGTAAAAG
Organism: Agapostemon virescens; assembly: GCA_028453745.1. Classification (NCBI taxonomy): domain Eukaryota; kingdom Metazoa; phylum Arthropoda; class Insecta; order Hymenoptera; family Halictidae; genus Agapostemon; species Agapostemon virescens. The sequence goes on along the minus strand of CM052096.1, from coordinate 8,874,518 downwards.
ATCGAACGGGCCGGGATCGAGGAATCGTTGGGGTACGGTAATCAAGCGGTGGTAAAAATAAAAGAGGGTGAACGACGCCGATGGTTGTTGTTGTTGTAGTTCGGAGAAAAATAAACGTATTAAATGTCCCAGCCAGATGCATGCGTTCCGCATGCGAAAAAAGAAGCTGCAAAACGTTTCCATCATGCATTACATGTGACAGGACAGGGGAATTGTAAACCGGTGGAGGATCCATGGAAACGGTGCTTAAACCGTGGAGACCTCGGAAGGGAACGAAGATACACAAAATACATTAGGAGGAATGTCTTTTTTCTCTGGTAGAATTTCGACGGAAAGTTGGAAGATTTTTATTGGTGGTTGTTAGGCAGGATGAAGTGGTTTGTACGGTTGATTTGGTCAGTGGTCGTTCGCCGGAGGACCTCGCTGAAGCTTACCCTCTTCCCTTGCTTTCCCCGGGCACCTTTCTCTCCCGGCAGACCGGGTGGTCCCGTCGGGCCCAGCTCCCCCTTCTCGCCCTGGGGCCCTGCGGTGTGTACATCACGTGCATAAAATAAACCATGACACTCGGACTTCGTTCGCGCACACGCACTCTTTCGCTCTCGCTCTTTCAC
>CM052096.1:8842395-8868907 GCA_028453745.1 Agapostemon virescens | reverse complement strand
ATACTTTACATTATTATTAATTTCACATATCAAGTTTCATATTTCTTCTATTAATAGTAGAAGTGCAATTGTTTACTGACAGTACAAGCTTCGTTGGCTATCACTTTTATTCTGCTGCTTGAGATGTGTGCATACAACCATGCTACGTGTGTACATGTAAATACAACATGATTTTTCACTTCTGCTGGCCATGTCTATATAGGATATTACTATCAGAGTCTGGAGTACCTTTATATTTATGTGTTCCGTTTCGCAGTAATTTTTCTATGTACTTCAGGAGAGAGCCATCTATGCGTCACTGTTATGATCTAGATGTATCTTGCCATCCCGGCACGAAATTTACAGCACACTTTTCCTTTACGTACACCCATCATTATAATTCCATTCCTCTTGAAATATGTTCGTTATCGTTTCTCTCCTTTTTTAAATGAGCCGTCGGCGGCTTCGTACGCGCTCATTTCCGTTAATTCTTTTAATATTTTTCTCTCTATCTTCTTTCTTTCACTGCTCATTTCTATTGCCTAATATTCTATTTTCTATCGGTTTAAAATAATTCTTTGAATACATTCAAAGTAGTAATTTTATGTATTCTGACATCAGTGTATAGTATAAAACTGTTTGTGATTGTGCAAGTACAAGTTGCCCCAGCTAAAGTAAATCATTGCAACATCTTTGAAATATTATTAACGATACTGAAAAATATTTTAAACAAAAGTTGTTTGATTTTGAGAGAGACATAATGTTACCTTAATGGCTCTTTATCGAAGGAGGACTAAATGGCATGTGAAGGCAACTTTTAATATTTTCCTTTCTTTCTTCTGTCTTTCCCTGTTCGCTTTTATTATATGATGTTATATTCTTTGACCAAATAAAATCATTTTTTCCAATCCAAAGTATTTCCATTTAAATTTAGCGCATTTAGTATAAAAGAAAATTTTCGTAACACGTGTACTGTCGAATAATCTTCTCTAAAAAATCACACAAAATCAAAAGGCATTATAATAAATACTGCATGTTTAAAGCATCTACGGAAAAATCCAATTAAGTTCAAGTCAATCAACTGTATTGTGAACAAAATTAATTATTAAGAAAAAAACGAAGAATATATATTATTATATTAATACATAATATATGAATACATTATATGTATTATTGTATTATATATATATTATTATTTTATATATATTAATACGTAATATATTGTATATATTATGTACATTAATATATTGTATATATTTTGTACATTAATATATTGTATATATTATGTACATTAATATATTGTATATATTATGTACGTTAATATATTGTATATATTATGTACGTTAATATATTGTATATATTATTATATTATGTATTATTATATTACATATATTATATATTATTGTGAATTAAAGTGCTGATATTTCGCATACTCACACATGTATAATTATGTAAGAATTTTTGTCTACCATTTTCCACCACACAATTTAATACTCTGTAAATCTGTTTCATCCAGAAGCTTGTCAGATGCTAGAAAGCTCTTCGAAGATATTATTTAGAATAAATCCACCGGACAAATAAAGCTATACGAAATGCAATTCTAGATAAGCCTTTGACAATGTCCTTCATTTTCTGTCTGCGTTCAGTTGGAACAGTATTATCAGTGGATGGCACAGCGAGTTTTAATTAAACTTAGACTTCGTCACAATTTCTTATAGAGCACTATTCCGCTTTTCCTGGAACTGAAAAGTTTGCTCAACTTCAAATTATCTCTAAAAAATCCAACACAAAATAAAACACGAAGTTGCATTCTAACATTTCTCTGGAACACTCGAATCGACAGGGTTTAGACGAATTATTAAACAAAGAAAATATATAACGTTGCATATGTGTCGGCGGAGAACGATAATTGTTTATCGTAACAAATTCAGAGGCTCGAAAATTATAGTCTGTTCTTACACTCAATTATACTGCGGTATTTCTGCTGTGAAGTTTGTTTTAAACAAAGAAGTGGATTACGTACACTTCAAAAAGTAGGATTATTATTCTCATTGCGCGCTTATAACTGTACCACAATCGTGTACAAAAGGGTGGACGTGAATAATGAACTCCGAAATAGTTCAGAATTACATAAAATTCTCTTGAAAGTTACCACGTTCCTCGCGTTAAAAGCAAAATAAACAGTTCGAGGGAGCATAACCGTTTAAATCTTCAGAGGCTGGCCACAATTTCTCGAATTTCTCGTAAACGCAACGGTCTGATATAAACATTACAATTTTTTATTGCATTATCCGGTGGGAGCTATTTAACAACAGAGAATGAAAACCACCTCGATCAGTTCTTTGCCAGCAAAGACTAAAAATTTTATGAGCGTGGAATCATGCTACTACCAGAAAGATGGCAAAAGGTATTGAACCAGAATGGCCAATACACAATTTAATAACATATTTATTCATTATACGAAAATTGTCTTTCATTTTCCCAAAAAAAAAAAACGAAATTACTTTCCGAACAACCCAATAGATTTGGAATTATATTCTTTGCAACAAACTTCAATTTTCTTGTATGAATCAAATTGGCTCACTTCGGTAAAAATAGGTGTACAATCAAGATCTGTAAATTTAGTGATAATAAAGTATAATGTTCTAATAAGTGTATAAAATATATCATTATTCTATATAAGATTATTTGAACAGAATCGCATTTGGGCAAATCTTCATTATAATAAATGATCGTACGTTCACACCTTTGGAGAGTCGTGAAAAATTTAAAAGGTGAAGCTTTTATCGACGTACGACCCATTTTTGGGTTCGTACGCATTGGTGACAGATTGTCGATTGTGGAGAGCTCTGAATGCCGACAACGATAGGTCTGTCACGTTTTCAAAGGTAGTGAATCGTAATGGAAGATGCACACAGAGTTCGTTAGTTTGATATACTATACACTGTATGTCTGCTAGCGTGTGCTAAATAGCAAAATATTCATTTATACGGTGACCTAAAAAGAAATATTCGCACATTAAACATTCGATTTTCAAAAAGTCGTTTATTTAAACCGTTTTAATTGCGTAAAAAAGAAACCGTGCAATGAGCTAACACCTAGACTCATTTTAATCTTTTCCGACTCCATCTTGAATCCGAAACAATATCACTTTTAATTCCAACTAATTTTGCGTTGAACTCGACTCAATATAGAATGCTCACTTATTTTTAAACGGAAACATTGTTTTATTGTTTAAACACCCTGTATAATGTTGACTGAAATATAAATACGGGCTGGCTAGAAGAACGTGGTAAAAGTTACTAAGATATCAAAGGGTTAAAGCTGAAATCACTACGTTCCATCATGAATTTTGTTTATAAAATATTTTCGCACTATACTGCGGTTGAGAAACTTGAGACATACTTGAAACATCTGCAAAAATATTATAAAATTTTTATCACTTACTGAAATTGCCATATTTTTTGAAGTTTTGGTTTTGTTTCTTCTAGCTGTTTAGAATGAAATATCGTGGCTTTAAAAATTTGATCATTCACTGTATAAAGTATTTGTTATATGTTCAATTCAAAATTACTCAAACAATTATTAACATTTTATTAAATCGAAAAAGATAGAAATGAAATTATCACAAAAATTTATTTTATTTTATTGGGTAATCAGTTTACAAAATGGATTTTACATTTCACGGAATACACGGTTGCAATGATGCTTCTAATTTTTCTTGGGAACAGAATATTCCATATGGTTTATGTTTCCATCTCTGATTGTTCGTTTTTAATCGCAGAAATGATTTCGCCGGTGTAACTGTTTCGCGAAAATCTTATTCATTCAAATTGGAACGAAATCGATGCGCGTGGTACGGGTATTTTTTCTTTTTCTTTGAAACTTCATTTGTAGGCAGCGTTTTATGCATTAAACGGTGGAAAATTCGCGGTGCTAAATGAATGAAACCAGAAGGCTATTTTCTGTTCTGTAGTACAGACTGTTAGACGACAATATGATAAACGTTTTATAAATAGATCGCAAATCTTTATAAAAATTTCATTTTCGAAAATTATTTTACAAAACCAGAATCGCGCGATCAAAATAAAATAAAAAGTGTTTATCTTTTGTTAACAAGCACGTTTTCTTAATATTTATACATTTTTACGTGATACGAATACAAGAAGAACCGCATTCTAATTATTCCCGTTTGATGGATTAAGTTTCAAAGCTTCGCGAAACTTTGTCAGTATTTTTTACAATGTAATTACCACCGTATCCTTTCGTAGGTTACATTACTCCAAATATTTTGAAAAAACTGCATTGTTTTAGACAAATTTGCCAAATATAGAAAATTTTTATCTAATTTTAGAAATCTTTTTCGCAAACACCCTGTTAAACATTATTACATGCATCTGTTAATATGTTATAACTCACAATTACTTTTTTTTTTAAGAATCTAATTTGTGTTCATAGTTATTAAAGTATAGGTATTAGATGAGATCGAAGTGGAACGACCATAACTTATTACTAAATTGTATATGATGAGTGATTTAAATATTACTAGAAACTAGGAGAACTGGGCATTACAAATATTTCTATATTTGTATCCCAGTTAACAGGTCTTAATATAAACATCTAGTTAATGTAAAATATAGTGAATAATAAATATATTTGATATCAGATTGTCCGAAAAGATTCTGCCATTTTGATACGTAATATCATAGAATACAATATATGTACTACGTATTCTTTCTCATGAACAATTGTAATTTTTATTTAGTCTTGCAATTATGTTGCATTTAAGAACCATTTCAATATTTCAATTATTTATTATTTTTATTTCTTACCTTGAAACAATTGTTCACATATTCTTGCACTATACTGAAATTTCTGGATAGAAACATTGTCTTTTTCTTGCAGACCAAGTAGAAGTAACTAAAGTGTACTTCATAGTTGCTTACACTGTTTTATTTAAAATTTTCAGAAAAGTGAGACTAAAAACGTAATCGGTTAAATGAGATATCACTTTTAAGCAGATAACAGTGATAACGCACGAAATGTCACTATCTTTCCGAACAATTAGACAATAGAACATGCAAGGTGAAACGATAAAACCTTCAATCTATAATAATAATAATTCATTATTTATTCACTTGATTAATTCGTGTCTTATACGAAATATATTTCATCTCGTAGGGCTTTCTCTAAAGAAATAAACTCTTTAGTTATTTATTTTCCACATTTTCCAAGATATCAAGATAATATTGAGTTTTATCAGTGAGATTGTATCTTTCTGAGCATTATGTCATAAAAATACAGCAACATTGAAATAAATAATTCTTATTGCTTCTATAAGGCAATTCCAACTAGTCACTTTTAGAGCTAGGTATTTTTTTATAGATAGTTTATTTATAAGGGTCGTATCAACATTTAGGGCTCTTACGTCCTCATTATGTAATAAAATTAAAATATTCGAAGTCTATTTTAGATAAAGGTAACAATTATATTTTATAATAAAATTCTACAGCTTTGAAAAATGCAAGAACAACCGTAATACGTTTTTGATTTTTTATACAATCATTGATATTTTTTGTGAAAAAGATTTAACTACTCTTTGATATCTTGCAAAACACAGTTGATAAAAAGTCAGAGTGTATTCTTTAAATTTTCACGTGAATAAAATATATTATAAATGTGTGTCTGTCGACTTCTGCTTACCTAAATATTTTTATTATTCTAAACAATGGGAGTAAGTATTATTTATAGAAATCGAAGGGTTTAAGAAACCACATAATATGGTATATGAAATGATATTTTTGCAAATTGAGAGAGAAGATATTTAAGTGGACAGAATTTCGAAGACTGTATAAGACATTCCTCTGTCAATTGAATAAATAAATACCCTTTACCGGAAATAAATGTACTTAAAAATTAAGGAGACTATAAAGTATTGAAAATTATATTATTGATAAGTTATCTTATAAAGTTCTACGTAATGAATATATATGACTTGGATGCATGATGTGTAATGTTAACAGGTTCGATAAAATAAAAATTATACCGCCTATCTGCTTACCAGGTGGTCCAGGTGGACCGGGCGGTCCTTCGAATACTCCAGTTGAAAATGCTTCGCCGACCGCGGTTGTCGTTAAGGTTCGATCACCTTTGTCGCCCTTGTCACCCTGTGAATAATGTCGTATCAATTAACAAATACTGCTGTTTGGAAAAGCGTTAAGAACAGCCTCGGAGAAGTAGGATAGATCAGGGTATCTGAAAGTTTCGAAAAATTCGGTAACGTTTCGAAATCGCGAATCGAATCTATCGCCCATCTTAAGAGAGTTCTCATTCATCGCTATAAATATTCAACATTGTTTAACACTTTGACTGCCATGTCACCCATATATGGGTGACAGAGTAAATTGTCCATTAAAAATATAAATTTGTACATTAATATAATCGTTACACTACATTTAGTTCAAATCTGGAGAATACGAAAAGGTCGAAGGATAACTGTTTAAATTTGAAATTGTTGTTTCATCAAATAAATTACTTTGATTTGGTGGAATTTTTCAGGTTCTTGTTCTGGCAGTTAAAGTGTTAATAAACAGCGCAGCAAACTCTTCTATAACGGGACAGAATAATTGTTTATACGTATTCTTGTGGTGGAAGGTAAGTGTAAACTTTCTAAACAATTTTGTACATACTTATTGTACATTTAATGTCTTATAAAATCCACATATACTTCCAGATCAGTTTTTAGACCGTGTCATTCGGGATTTTGCTACGTTATAATCATAAAATAATTATTACAATTAAATTAATATTCTGAACACAATATATTTATTTATTTGTCATGAAGAAGTAAATAATTCAGATCTCAAAGATTAGTGTCTCTCTTTTATAGGAGCTCCAGGGAACTGGAGGAGTTTCCGTAGAATTTTTATTACACAGATTCTATAATGTCAGTTTAATGAGAACATTTTTTAAAAACGATTCTAGAGATAACATTTGTTTCTATGAAAATTCAACAGAAGGGGATATAACTGGTATAGTATTAAGTATTCGAATAATAGTATAAGAATTTTAATTCTTATGTCAGATTTTTGTTGTGGACAATATGAAAGACAGCAAATGCAAATATTGTATGTACAAGTCATAATAAAGTAATATATAATAACTATTCTATAAACATATACACTGCTACTGGAAAGTCAGAGATCGCTTACTATATTTTCATTTTACGACAAATTATGGCAAGAAATATATACTATTTAATATATTCGATTTTATTTACGTTTCTCAGTTTCCTTATGCGTTATAATTTCATTTAACCATTAAATATACTTCTAAAATTATACTTTAACACGTTGAATGCCGAGCGAATTTCCCGCATCTCCGACAAGTTTCATTAATTTCATTTATAGAGGTGATATCTGCGTTATTAAAGAGAATTGTTAGTCACCGAATAATGAAGTTCTCACCTCATACTACAATCTGATTAATTTCAACAGAAATAAATTGATATTCAATGCTATCGATTTTATAATAATCATTCTTGGATAAAATGCAATGGTGCAGGACACCGCTGCAACCGTAGCATTCGACGTTTTAAAAATGCAATAATTCAATTAAATTATATTGAATATTTCGCTGCATTATTTCTCTACCAAAATGGTAAACAGAAACGTAGTCGGATCGTAAAATTTTAACTGAATCTACAAGTAGTAATGTTATTAATAGTTATCAGTGTACATTTGGCTGAAGCTGTACGGCTGCAATACTTCACTTGAAAGTTAACTAATAGTGATTTTTAGTAAAAAAATTTTGAGAAGGTATGCCTGTAGTATTTTATCGAAATTAACCCTTAGCACTCCAATGGCGTCTCTGAGGCTACATTAAATATCGTCATACTGTTGTTCAAAATAATTTTCACATAGTTATGTGAGCCGTTTATTTTGAAAGTGGCGTAAGTACATTTAAAAAAAAAATCGAGTCAACTACAATAATAGTTACATTTTTACAAAATCTTTTCATTCTGAGACAACTTGTTACTAATATATTTAAAATCGTTAAGATTTTGTAACACGAAAATTTGTTGGTTAATAAAGCGATGAAAAGGTTTATTTTGAAAGTGGCGTAAGTCCCATTGTGACAGTTTCAAATGGATATGGAAAATAATTATGCAATAAAATTTTATGAGATCCCAGCTTTATGTTTAATTATCAAAGTAACAGTTGAATTATCAATGTGCAATGAATTTGTTTTAAACAACGGAACAGTGCCTGTTCACAGAAAATGCGATTTTTAAAAGGCTAAAAAATACTGACGGTGATTGGACGGTATTTTGGAATTAAAATTGCTCGGAGTGCAAAGGGTTATTATTGTAAACCTATTTTATTCAATATGAACCATGTAGAATGGAACTATTCTAGGTCGAAGAAAATGTCTTCTTATCTCTTCTAGTTCATTCTTATATTATCGAACAAATTATGTTTACAAAATTAATTTCTAGATATTTGAATTCATCGTAAAATATACTACAGAAATACATACTTTCGAAAATTCATTTTAAAAAATACGTTTGTTGCTTTTACGGTCGTTGATTTTTATAGAATTGCCCTTCTTCCCGTATGGGTTAACCCTTTGCACTTCAGGCAATTTTAATTTCAAAATCGAAACGTCCTATTTACCTAGAATAGTTCGATTCTACATGATTCATTTCTTTTTGTGCCCACAAAATTTATTACTATTGTCTGTACGTGCAACACTTCAATTTTTATTAATTTCTTAAACGCAAACATAGTAATGCAATAATTATTTTGAATAATAGTATGTCAACTTTTAATGTCGCCTCAGAGGAGCCATTTGAGTGCTAAGGGTTAAAACTGCACAAAATGAATTTGATTTTCTTTGCGCGAACTATCAAATCGTGGGCGTCGTAATTGTGTGACACTGCCAGGGATTGTGTTAAACAAGTGTTGCGGAAGTAACTTTCTATCTAGTTTTAGCGAATATCTACAGTTGCAGCGTTCAAAAGTTTTCTGGTCAAAACAAAAAACAAATGCAGGTAGAAAACTCGTAAAACGCGACAACCCGCGAGGCGATATTGGTTTAGCGAAATGAAAACAAAAGATTGTGAGAAATTGAAAAATGTTTAAAGTGCCGTGCTGTTCAAAGAACTGTGAAGCAAAATCCAGATCAGAAATAACGGCATTGAAAAAATAGATAAAAGACCGAATATAAAAAAATATATTTTACGACTAATTCTATTTCTACGACTGAAAGGAAGCAAGAACCAGTCATTTTGACTGTTTTGGTAGTTGTTAAAAACTATTTACCACTGATGAATAACATTATTCGTAGTCTGTTTGAAAAAATAATTTAGAGAACCACCCCTAAAATTCTTATAAATTTTAGTTTCTATACTAACATGTTTAATACTGCTATTTTCTTTCCATCAAATCTAAAATTTCAATCTCTTATCAGCCAGACATGTCCAACTCTGATTTTAAATTTACTGCAAGCTCGTTCGCCTGAGCGGAAGCGCAGACGAACGGACATCTACTATGTTTCAAGTTATAAGGTTGCAGTTGTGGTTGATTCACCCCTTGCCCTACGACAGCGAGTCAGACTCGTGATCAAGATTTCGAACTGAATTTTCTAAAAATGTATTTTCTTAATTTTCTTTAAACGGAAATAATATTTTATTTAATTGTTTATCGTATACTGTCATTGCAGAATAGCTAGGCCCATGGTAACTAAAAATTTGTGTTTCTCTTTCTATTGTTCTGGGGAGGACAAAGGAAGTCTAGTCACTGTTATTGTAAAATAAGTCGTAGGCCAATTTTCTTTAACACATTAACTGCCCAACTGACGGCCTCAAAAATTCCACAAAATCAAATTAATTTATTTAACGAAGCAACAATTGATAACTTAAAATGTATGACACAATGTTATCCTTCAACCATTTACTATTCTCCGGATCTCAACTAAATTTAGTGCAACGAATATATTAATGTACAAATTTATTTTTAAACTTGGCCAAATAATTCTGTCACTCATATATGGGTGACGTGGCAGTCAAAGTGTTAAACCAAAACAGTATTTTATTTAATTGTCGATCGTATACGGTAATTGGAGAATAGCTAGGCCCGCGGTAACTACAAATTTGAATTTTATTTTTGTCGTTCTGCGGAGGACAAAGAAAGTATGTTATTGTAAAATAAGTAGTAAGCCAAAGGGTTAATGGCGCGCGGACAGTTTGAGTAATGCTGTTTCTAGATTCTAATTACCTTAGGACCCACGGCTCCCGTTATTCCTGGTGGACCGCTCGATCCAGGTGATCCTGGTGATCCTTTTTCACCCGGTGGGCCGTTGTCGCCTGGAATGCCCTGTCTTCCATCGTGTCCAGGAGGCCCTTCGGCTCCCTGAGAACCGACTGGCCCTGGCGGCCCAGGTGCTCCTGGTTCTCCCTGTTACGTTCCAAGAGTGTTACGTCGTTACCGCTTTCTTCCGGCGAGAGCCCTCAACAAGAGTGTCTCTCGGTACTCGTCGGTTTGTGTCATAAATGGAAGGAGAACAGGAAAGGAGCAGCGGAGCAAAATTCTCGATGGTGAATAGAGAAAGAGGCAGTCAGAACAGAAAAAAAAGAGATAGATAAGGAGGAGATTAGGCGGACTCAGAGAGAAAAGGTGTGAACAGGTCGAAGAAAATTGCGGACAGTGGCGAAGAAAAAGCACACGGAGAAACTTTGCGTGGAAGCAACATTCATTTGGTGAATAACATTCAATTTCGATAACTATAGCATTTTCATATTGTCTGTCCGTAATCTTGTTTGCGATTTAGAGAAATTCTTGTTTGGGTACGATGTTACGGTATTGGATCTTGTTAACAGTGGTGTTCATTTTATTTATCTTGGACTTTATAGTTTTATATATTTCTATATTATGGACAGAGTGTTTCTATATTATGGACAGAGTGTATCATTCACAGAATGAAGATCTTCAATGTTGAAAGAAATGTCTCAATTTTGTAATTAAAATTGCTTCGACTGCAAAGTATTAACATGAAAATTGCACAAAATATAGATTGCTAAAAATTCAACAGTTGAACAAAGAAAACAGGTTTGACATCAAATGCATAATGCAAAATAAATTCCACCGAATCAAAGTGTTCAATGTTGAAAGAAATATTTTTAATTTTGGAAATACAATTGCTTCGACTATAAAGGATTAACAACAAAATTGTACAAAATATAAATTGCTAAAAATTCAACAGTTGAACAAAGAAAACAGGTTTAACGTGAAATATATAATGTAAAGAGGATTTCAAAGAATAAAAATGTTCAATGTCGAAAGAAATGTCTTAATTTTGGAACCAAAATTGTTTCGACTGTAAAGAGTTAATATTTAAAAACATTCAGAAAACTTATTTTTCTTCGATAACTATAAATTCTTCTAAAACAATCTGAAGAAGTATCTGACAATCTGAATCTAAAATTCTATAAATAAAATTTCTACTACATTTCATTCAATTCAATACCGTAACATCGTAAACAACAAAATATTTCCGTTATTTGTCACGAATAAAAATATAAAGTAATAAAAAGTAAAAATAAAAAGTAAATAAACTAAGTTGTACGTAAATACGCAATCTTTCTCGTTTACGTTTAATGATGCCTACAGAAATTTGTTTAATTAAAAACGAAACAACGTAGGATACGTCTAGCATTGAGGACATTGATTCGCCTCTGACGACTGCAAATTATTTTCGCAATTGGGTAATTACGTAAATGATTTTATATCATTCGACGTACGTAAATTGTTTTAATTTTTCCACTAATTGTAGTTTCGCGCCAGGTTTCGTAACAATCGAAATGTAAAGAACTCCCATTACATAAAATTCTTCGTTGGACATTCAATTCGCGGGCTCTCGAAATAAGTGAAATCATTTGAAACGAATGACTTTAGTTAGAAAGTTTCTTTTTAATTTCCCAAACTTTTCGATAGTAAAACTACTTGCCCGGAGTTTGATCGTTTCAGCGTTATCTCGAAAATCCTTGGAAATTACGAGAAGTTATAAGCTTTTTACGAGGTTGCGATTTTATAGATTATCGGTGAACACAGTTTCGTCGTACAATTAGTATCGTATACAAATGACTAGCATCAGTTCGATTTAGGTTAATGGGTGCAGTACGAATAAAATAAGTTTAGTTTCTGTGACAATATTGAACTCAGTAGCTGCCAAAGGTAATATTTATTTTATTATAGCTACTTCTTTATTGTTAGCGTCTTTTAAAGTTCTATTAATAGGCTTCCTGTCGGTAAAGTGTTAACCTTAATAATTCTTTTCACAATAACGAATGAGTTCCAGGATAATTTAAGATGAAAAACGGCGTAGACTTATTTGTACGCCCGCGTAATGTTAAAAACTTATAACAATGCAGGATAGTGAAATTTATTTCGCTAAATATCGTGATTTTTAACTATGTAAAAGATGCAGTAAATGATCGTAAGGTATTTTGAAATATTTTCGTAGAAATATTGTTACTTTTTGTTATTTGGTGTGCAGTTTTGCGCGCAGCGTTTAACGATTGTGCACAGATAAATGGAAAACATGGTCGAAAAAGGAGTCGGAAAAAGAAGTGTGATATGTAGAAAACCGAACTTTGACTTTCAGTGCAGTAGTTCAGCACATTACTCTCACGCCACCGCAAGTACTTGGTCCCTACTTCAACTCAACTGTACTTCAAGCAACATTGAAACTCCAATCACGAATATCTCGAAAAGTATTGAGCATCTGACCACACAATGGGTTATTTTCAAACAGTGTAACGAATTCTATCACTGTTCAGAAACTCGACGAAATTGGTGACCCGACGCTTTTGTACGATTCACGTCATTGTTTCTTCTTTAACTATGTCATAGCTGGATCTGTTACAACACTTTCAACTTTTACAAGATATCGTTTAATTTTTCTGTTTTTGATTTGTAACTCCTATTGCCAATTATTTGTAGCGCGTTCGAGATAAAAATATTGAAATAGTGTATTTTTAAAAAAATATCTAGGAAAATTCGTTAGTGTCCGAGTGAAGCTTTTTAAATGAGTAATAAATATTTCAAAATGTGTACTTAAACATCTGATTCGCCAAAAAGGTTTTGCATAAAGTGCAAATTTCCTTATTTCGATATTTCTAATAAATTGAAAATAATATATTGATAGTTCTAAAATTAATTTAATCTCTATATATTTTTTCATCTAATCTAAATATTATATTGGAATCCAATTGAAAAATTCATAAATTCTCTAATTGCACTTTTCTGTAAAAGTACAGATTTAGTAGATTATGACTTAATTTTTATTTAAATTTATTGTTTGTACTTCAGCTACTGATGAATAAAGTACAAACACTTTTGCGACTCACTCTACATTTTAATTATAACCGGAAAAAATGTAAATTGGCATTTGGTATTGCACAGAACATCATTAAACGTGGTTGACAAGAATTTTTCAATGTCTGAAAACTACTTTTCCACGAAAGCATTTTCATAATCATGTTCTCCTTGTAAGACAATAAATTATGTATTTAACACACTTAGCACATAATAACTATACGCGAAAGGTAATAATTTGATTGTCGGTAAAGTGTTATTGCTTCGCTGGAGTAATTTTATGGGCGATTGTCAATATCGTTGAAACGAAAATTTGTGTGTCGTGTGCTGGCTAGGAGCGCGAGAGCACATGCTCGTGTGATCTTTACGCACCTACACGCGCCATGCAAATACTCGTACTTATTTATGCAAAAGATTTACGGTTGCACATTCCTATGTTCAAACATTCCTAACAAGTCTATACGTCGAGGGCTTACACTTCGAAGGAGTTATATGTGCGGACGACAGAGAGAGATATATTTATAGCATGCAAAATACACTACTGTTCAAAAGTATTTGATCGTTTGTCTTGTTCTTAACGAACCAGACATTTTAGTGGAATAATAATATTTAAGTGAAACGAAGTTAGTGAAATAATAATATTTAAGTGAAACGAATTTAGTGAATACCATTCCCAAACTGCTTGTTTATGCTTTTATTTTATTTTAAACAATTAGTACAATCACATGACTGGACTTATTTAAAAGCATGAAACTTCTACTTTTACTGGACATATTTTATGTTTGCCCAAAATACTTTAGCATGATACAACGACTGAAAAGTGTTTATAAATTTATATATCCATGATTAATCTTCGTATCAGAATGTAACACTCATGCTAAGAAAATTAAAAACGTCATTGACGTATTGTATTGCATTTATACAATTTACGAACTGTTTCAGTCGACATTTAAACTGTAATTTCATTTTTAAAAATCAGTACAATCTAGAAAACTAGATCTAGTAATCTAAACTAAGTATCTAGTAAACTAAAATATTCTAGTATCCCAAATAAAATGAAGTTTCCTGATGTGATTTTGGAAAAGTTATTCTGTTTCAAAGATTGTCCGAATGTTATTAATTACACTGTGGATTTTTATGCAAAATAAAAATTGTCTGTGGTAATAACGAGGTACGACAGCTACATGTTTTTATAAGTAGAAAATAATATGTAACTTTTTTAAAATGTTTCCATTTTTGTACATTCGATCTAAGCGTTTTTAATATAAATGCATAAAATGCACAGGCTATTAACGATCCATTATATGCACGAAATCGATTTCTTCAATGTATGCTGACAAAAAGGTGTTAAACTTTAAAGAACCGTTCTAGAAAGTTTTTGTAAGTATCATAAAAATTTCGTCTTTATCCATGTAGGAAAAAAATCATTATTACATGGAAACGCTTTTAAGGAAATTTTAAAAGCGTTCATCGCGAACGATCTTCCTAAAAAGGCGTTAAGAGTGCTTCGAGACTAAATGAACTAATTAATTTGAAATTTGGTACAGTTATTTTTGCCGGAATTATCAAATTTTTGCCTTATAAGATATTATTGATAAAATAAGTTTAGTTTATTATTTGCAAACTGGGGTTTTCTAAATTGTTTATGGCAAATAGTTTTATTGTCAAGTTTAAAGTATTACTGTATTTTTAATATCGACAGAAATTTACATTGACAAAATTGACATGTTCTACAAATCCATCTTACACAAATGACTTCGTAAAATTTTACGAAGGTACTTTAAAACTGTATATTTTTTAATGATAATAACCATTAAGAAAATAGTAAAACTATAGAACTGTATATTTTTTCATGAAAATAACAATTTCTCAGTACTATGTACTTTTTCATATAAAGAAATATAAATCAACATTTATTGTTCCTGGATACATGAAACCTTTTTATGCATATAATGGTATGTATTTTTAATTGGATGCACAACAATATCTTCAAATCATTTCATCGATAATTGAACCGTTCAATCGATAATCTCCCGTCTAAACATTAAACAAATAAACGAAATTGTAAAATAAAATACGTGGTAAATTCTCTGCCTAAACATTGAATAAATAAACGAAATTGTAAAATAAAATATGTCGTAAATTCTCTGACTAAACATTGAATAGATAAACGAAATTGTAAAATAAAATATGTGGTAAATATCAAGCATTTGTCAACTTTAATAATTCCACCCTGTGCCTAAACATAAAATAGATAAATGAAGCTATACAATAAAGTATGTGGTAAATATCAAGCATTTGTCATCTTTAATAATTCCACCCTCTGCCTAAACATTAAATAAATAAATGAAGCTACACAATAAAGTATGTGGTAAATATCAAGCATTTGTCAACTTTAATAATTCCACACTCTGCCTAAACATTAAATAAATAAACAAATTAATTAAACGAAGGTTTATCCATGATACAACAGATTTTACACCTTTCATTCAGCTGTTTTTCTGTAAACTGTAAACGATCAAATAATTTTCAGCGGTAGCGTAAAGTGTAATAGTTACGTGTGGATGCATTCGTTCACACAGGTTGTATTCGCTCGAGCCGTTTGGAAGAAAACATGCAGAAAAGACAGGGCCGTGCTCCTTCCTCGGGCATCTGCTTCTAACTATCTGCTGCCACGTTAGGTAGCTATGTTGTAGATAATCGCACAGTATACAGGTTGTCCCAAAAGTATCGTAACAGCGGGAAATGAGGGGTTCCTGAAATCATTTGAAGCAACCTTTTCCTTTGCGGAAATTCAATCTGTGGCTTCTGGAAGTGAAAGAACAAGAGCGCGAACCTTCAGAATTTTTTTTACTACGAGACGATAATAATTTTAAGAAAAACGCTGTTCATTCTTATTTCAGAATGTCTAAAGAATAATTACTAATTTTTCAGACCCGAAATAATAAACAATTTAGCCGTGTCAGCTGTTTTAATTTTCTGGTATGCATGACATCTCACGCGTACCACATGAAATTTTTATACGATACGTACTGTGAAGATAAACCATAAGTAACCCCGTCAAAATACGTAAACGATATTTTAATTTAAATAATTCTGTGTCTGAACAGAATTCTACAAACGATTCGCAAAACTAATTTAATAATAAATAATGGCGTTAAAGAACATGCAGGATATGAGTATTTAAGAATTGTTAAAGAGTGCCATTAACACTCATCCATTCAGTTTCACATCCACTGCATGGTTGAAAATGTGGACAGCAGAACAGTGGGTTGACTCCTTATAGTGTGTGCTGAACTGATCAGCTGATTCCTATTCGATGACGACGAACGCAGGAAGGCAGGCTATCCCAATGTTTCGTTCTACTATTACTAAACACTGATACCAAAACTTGTTTAATAATATTTAAGACGATGTTAATATTTAATACATTACCTAAAACACACGTTTCACACAATTTCTCCAATCCGTTGTTCACACCGGGCAAGAACATTTAAAAATATATTATAATGCAAATAATGCGCCCCCGACGTCCTTCCATCGGAAGAAACTGTGGAAGACTGGCGCGAGGGTCGTGAAAATTTTGGGTTTAACCTAGAGAGTTTCAAATGTTTACTATCGGCCGCGATACATTGTTTTCGACTGGGCTTCGTTCCGAGTGCGTACCGCATACGACCGGGTCCCAAGGATGGGTCATAAATATGTCAAAGTCTAGATTTTGAAAGTCGGTCGTTTGAAAGCCCTTACAGGTGACGATTTACTCCGAAAACGGTTCTATTGAGAGGTATGTATTTTCCTTTTCTGTTTTTCAGGACAAGGAATTTCTCTGTCCTCTTTCAATTTGTTTTACAAGCTCGCTTATAGGAAAATACGACCATCCCGCCAGTCTTCCACAGTTTTTTTTCCGATGGAAAGGATATTGCGAGTGCGTTATTGCATTATAATATCTTTTTAACCAGTTAACTGTGGCGATCTCTTTTCAAAGCGCACATCTATGTGTCTCGCGAATATTAACCCCTTGGGTACGGATTTATTTGAGAAAATATTTGCATGTGGAACGGAAATAATTTTTGGTTGCTTGGAGTAGTATGTAAAGGCAGTACATTTTACGTAAGAATGTATTTATTTCTAAAATATTGGTGACATATGTAGTATTAAGATGTCTTCAACTAATTAGAATTGCAAAACAAAAATAAATTAATAACAACAAAATAAAACTAAATGAAATAAATTCAAAGTTTAATTTTTTGTTTGACGTCTTAGACACGTCATCCGCTCCTAGGGGAAAAAAGTGAATGACGTGTCTCAGACGTCAAATGTATCCAAGGGGTTAAGAGTTCTAACCAGAACATACAGAGATGCGTGAATCTATGTCAAATTATTTATAATTTTCATTTGTTTGTTTCATTTCGTCTTGATCGCTAAACATTTTAAACATATTAACATTTACGAATATAATTTAGTTTTCGCCAGAATTACAATTTAAATATCAAATTGTAACAAAATTTTACGCATGACGGATATGCAGTGGCACACAAAAGTATTAAGACACTCTTCAAATTTAAATAACTTTTTTAAGATTGCACCAAACGTCTTGACTTTTCTTGAGCAATTAGTTGTATTGATTTAATAAATGAATATGCAAAATGAATTTTGTAAATATTGGAATTGGTATGAATTACATGACCAATAAAAAAAGAACCTTTTAAATATTTTTTATTTGAGCCACGTACTAAAAATTTTAAACACGCATCTGGTAGATCTATGATAATTACACACATCGTTGAAAATAGCAATTTTTCACGATTCTTTATCAGTTTCTGCTTAAACTACAGAAATTCTTACATCTTTCTACGCGTGCGATTTTTGCCCGCGTCAATCGATTTCGATGAAATTTTCAGCATGTGTATAACTAACACAGTTCTGAAAAACGCATATTTTAAATTTTCATTACGAGTTGAAATAAAAATGTTTTAAAAAATGTCTTTTCTACTTTCCGACGTAATTTCTACCAATTGCAATTATTTCAAAATTATTTTTGCATATCATTTAGTAAATCAATGCTTCTAGTTGCTCCAGAAAAGTCAAATCGTTTGGCTCAAGTTTGAAAAAGTTATTTAGATTTGAAGAGTGTCCGAATACATCGTCAGCCACTGTAGTCGTCAAACACATTTAACTGGTTAAATGTTCCTGTGCGGTGTGAACAACGGATTGGAGAAAATGTGTGAATCATGTGTTTTAGGCATTGTGTTAGGTATTTCTTTTTGAAATCAGCTCTTTCCAGAGTCATCAATTTAAACGAAGGAAACATCGTCTTAAATATTATTAAACAAATTATAGTATCAATGTTTAGTGATAGTACAATGATAGCCTGCTTTCGTCCCCTACCTGCGTTCGTCGCCATCGAATAGGAATCAGCTGATCAGTTCAGCGTACACTGTAAGGAGTCAACGCACTGACCTGCTGTCCACATTTTCAACCATGCAGTGGATTTACAACTGAATGGTTGAGTTTACTGTCAATGACACTAACAATTCTTAAACACACATATCCTGCATGTTCTTTAACGCGATTATTTATTATTAAATTAGTTTTGCGAATCGTTCGTTGAATTCTGTTCGGACACAGAATTATTTAAATTAAAATATCGTTTACGTATTTCGACGGGGTTACTTATTATTTATCTTCACAGTACGTATCGTATAAAAATGTCATGTGGTACGCGTGAGATGTCATGCATACCAGAAAATTAAAACAGCTGACACGGCTAAATTGTTTATTATTTCGAGTCTGAAAAATTAGTAATTATTCTTTAGACATTCTGAAATAAGAATGAACAACGTTTTTCTTAAAATTATTATTAGATTTTAATAACTTGTAAACGAAGCCGCAGAATGAATTTTCGCAATGGAGAAAATTGCTTCAAATCACCTTAGAAACTCCCCATTTCCCGCTGTTACAATAGTTTTGGGACACCCTGTATATTCGGTAAAGTATCATGTTTTACAACGTTTCGCAATGTTTCGGATTGGATATAGTAACGTAGTAGATCCCAGAAGCTGATATCAAGTTTGTAACAGGCAATCTTCGTGTATCTTTAATTTAAAAGATGTTTCGCATCTATCTTAAGTTTATAAGTGCTCCGTGTATCTTAGTATGTTAATTATCGTGATATCACGAGTGCAGGGATCAACGCGCGCGTCGGCTGCTGATTCTATCTATGGATATCACGAATAACTTTGATGAAACGCGAGGCGGACAGGAAATCATTAGCTATCAAACCTTGAATGAGCTTGGTGAAAGTAACTTGCATTATACACGTTAGCCCTTGTTTAGAATATCGGTTGGCCTAGCTTTATGAAAATTATCAAACCGACTCGACAAAGTTTTGCAAATTTGCTTTTGTAGCAATAAATACATTTAACCCTTTGAGGACGAGTGTCGTCATACTGGCGACCTCAGGTACACATATTCAACCCTTAAAGTTGCAACAAATACAATTCAATTATTGTAATAGTATAAGATCAGTATACATTTTCATTTTTACTCAGAATTTAAAATATTACGAAATTTAGCTTCCTGGCGAGACTGTTACCAATATTTTCAAAAATTCTCGTCCGCAAAGGGTTAAAAAATCCCTTTAAATTCGTCACAAAAATTAATTAGTAAAATATGAGAAACTGTGAAGGCAATGCAAGAATTTAAAGGTATCATAAAGTTATTATAAATAATTCTTTCGAATTACCATTTATTAAACAATGTTATTATAATTATGTTTAGTTCGAACACTAGTTCTCTATTTTACTAGTTACTACGAGAAAATTGTATTTCCACAGTAATTAGAAATACTTTTCATCAGGTCTACGTTGATTTACTTTTCCAATCCGATTCATTGCATGTTAGTCCATTACTTAATTAATCACTGTTAATTAATTGCTAACAACCAAGGACAAGAAAATATATAAAGCACACAATATGATTACAAAATTGTGATGTTTCCTATATTGTTATTAATATTTTTATTCGTTGATTTTCAAGTATCAATTGTTTCCATTGCCTGAAATATTATTCTCTTTCGAGAAAGCTGAACAAGATATTTACCGACATCTATCTACTACTTTAGAAGACATGTAGTGAATGGAATAATGCAGCTCTTGCTTCCAGTTATATAAAATACAAATGAAACAAAAATATATCAGAAAAGTTCTTCGACGTGCTTTATTTAAAATATTACAACGAATACAAAAAGTAACATGAAAAAGTAATGTCGATAAAATATGTCTTCATTGTTGTGATATTCAAAGTTACCACATGTTAATAAATCAGACATTGTTTAAAGAGTTTCCAAAGTATATAAAGTTCTTGCAGAAATGATTTTAACCACGATTTCAGAATATTTCAGAACGATAACCTTCGAGAAAAATATTATTCTGAATCCGTGCTCCTTTTCAAAATTATTCGAACTATATTTCAAATAGAAGAGAATCTTACAAAGCTCTAATCTAATACGTTCAATAGGCACGACGTGTGCGTTTCTATAAATCGTAAAAACGTGTTAATACTTGTCACAAGTTAACAATTCATTGTCCTTGGTGGTTCGTTACCGACGGCAGGTAAACTGAGCACACACCATCGATCTCAAAATGGAGGGAAGATTGCGCGTTGGTAGACGAGTTTCAAAATCTACAGCACGGCCCTGAAGAAACAGGTAGAAAAGAGTGAAACGATACGTGAAAATACTAAAATTGTAAAATAAAAGGGTGCTGGAAGAAGTACAGATCTTCGAGATGCCTGCGTAAAGGGATCCTTCGACGTATTCCACTTAGAGAACGTTTACTCGGAAGCTCCTTTTACGCACGGCATTGTTCGATTCCGCAAGCAAGCACAGAAATACTCAAACGTATTGCTTCCGATATGATGAGATCAAGATTTGCTTTCTCTTCGTTTCCTTAAACGACAATGTATACGAAATGAGAACGTCTCCTGGCGAAAACGTTCGCAAAATGAAATCCCCGGTCGTAGACGCGAACAAACCGTAAAATTAACACTAGAACTACCAAACCAGTCAAAAAGACTGGTCCCTTTTATTTCTTTCGCAGTTACCGAAGTTATAAAAATATTTTCATTAGTAATTTTCCTATGTACCATATGCTATGAGCCACATGTTACAATAAAAGTTAAATGAAGTTTCAATAGATGTTATTATCACAAAGCAATGTATATCATTCGATTTATTGTTCGGTAGTTCTAGTGTTAATGTCGATCAATCGAGCACAGTTTTCCTACGAAAAGCTCCGGCGATTTTACAAATACGGTAGAACCTCGCTCGTTGCACGAAACGGGATCGGAAATGCGTGCAAAGGCCGAGATTGTGCGCCGAAAGAGGTGGCCAATTATAGTGATTTTTAGTGTCGATATTCTTTTGCTTCTACGTGACTATTGCGATCAACATAGCCAGAGCAATAAGTACATTATAACTCTGAATAATGAACGAGCAAATGATCGGCATCGCCTCTACTGTTCAGAATTATAATGTTCACGTTACTTGCCCCCACTCCAAGGGCTGCCGCGTCACGTGATTTTCCCCCACTCCTTCGGCTTGAAAGCTTATTTTTCTGGCTACGCTGACCACAATCCCCATTAAGAGTTCCGGTACTTCGAACAACTCGTGGCGAGGGGTCGACAGTATACAATGAACGATGACACCGTGCAACAACTGAGATCGCAACGAGCGAGATTCTACTGTATTCCTTTCACGGAAAGAATGTCGAATCGAAGCGCTTGCGAAATCGATGAGGAGGAAAGGAAAAGGAGGAAGGAGGGGCTCCCAAAGAGCAGGCGCACTTACTTTCAGTTGTATGATGCTCTGCGCTGAGATATTATGCCCTTGCTCCTGAAGTCCCTAGAAGTAGGTCAACACTACGGGTAAAAACCAAATCGCTACCAGACGAAAAAACATAGGGTGTAAAAGGGCTGGGGTTGGGAGAACCTAAAATGGATCTTTCAAGGGTAATCTCGTTTCTCATTGCTCTTCCGAATCCAAGGCATGCCCAGAGATATACCTAAATACTGTAACTTAAAGTAAGTACCATTACCAACCAAAAACCAAGGATAAACAAAGTGCGACGATTAACACTTCGATGGAAAACACAGTCGCTCTGATGCAGAACAGGTTTCAACTATGGAACCAGTCGGTGGAAAAAGTTGTTTCATTTGCTGCACCATCGTTGCCGAACGTAATTTATTGTCGGCTATAAAAATTTATGATTCAGGTCCGAATATATTAAACATGGAGACATAGGATTCAAACATGTCGCAGACATCGATTAATTTATTAATTAAAATTAGACACATTCTGGAAAAATGTTGATATTTTTGTAAATAGTGTTAACAAATTACTTTAATTTTAATACACCCCTACTGTTTGTGTATCGAATTCCATGATTTTAGAATTCTTATTCGTGTGCGTTCTTAGATAAACTATTAAGATATCATTGTTACTTTTTAGAATACGTTTAATTTTAAACACACAAGTTATTCATCATTTATAAAATCTGCAAAATCTCTGTCCGTTTTAAATTTATGGAATTCAACAGGTGCGAGCATTATGTGGCAGACTGTAACTCATAATTGGATTACGTTGTTTTAAATTAGATGTATTTCTCGTTAAACATATTCGCCTATTTTTACCTTGAATATAGAATATTAGACTATATAGAAATATAGTCTCTTAATTTATGTATATTTTCCATCTAATTTGCCTAGTCAATTGCAATTTGTCAACAAATACATTCATGTTCGCAAAATGTCTGAAATCTTTGTCCTTCGCCTAAAATATTCGGCCATTTTAAGCCTTGGCCAAAACGTCACATAGTATTATAGATTCGAAACCGATAGAGCAAATCCAAGTCTACTGGAAGATAGATTTAGATCAACTCTATATTTAAAAATCTACAATAATACGCGAACAGTTTGAACGATGCTTAAAACGGTGAAACGTGTTCGGCAATTCTTTGAAAATGGCGTCGGCCGCGTGGAAACTCGGCGGGAGATCCGGCCGATATTTAAACAACTTTTTCCTCTCGCATGGGCCGTCTAATTGCGCACACTGGCTGCGACACAATTGAGCGCGTAACGAAGCGTTTTTCGTTGAAGCAAAGTGTCGCCGCACTTTAAACGAACGAGAACGTTACACCGAAAGCACCGTACGAGGCAACGACTAGAAATAGGATTGCGTCTAGGAGAACTAGACGGGCAAGGGCGGGTAACTCGTTGGTAAAGTGGACTTCAAACGGGGAAACAAAATATGGTCTCTGGCGAGGACGCTACTGGATACCGGAGATCAAAAAAGGAGCAAAACGGAGAAGAGAGGAAACGAAGGAGAAGACGAGCCACGCAAGGCGGGGGCGGAGGACAAGGAGGAGGCGAACAAGGAGGAACAGGAAGAAGATACGACGAGGAAGACGGAGAGAGTTAAGGAGTAGAAGAAGCGGGAGCAACGACGACGAGAACAGATTTTTCTGAGCTACAACACAAGCCGTGTTGCCTTCGGAAGAGGCCGGTTACCTTCAGAGCGACGATTTCCGCATAGCCGAGCGTCCCGCCGCGGAGTGTCGTCACCGACCTCTTTAACCCTAATCCCTGTGCATTGACCCGTAGGCGAAAAGATGATTTATATTGTTAATCTGCATCGTCGAGGATCGATACGTCGTCGAGAGAGAAAAAAACATATATTAAACCTTCCGCCGCGTGGCTATCAAGAATCCGTACAACCACGCTCATCCATCTTACGAGGGATTAACGTTGTTAACCACTGACGTTTGATAGTTGCGAATCTATTCATTCATCAAGATCACACTTGATTCGGCGTTATCACGCGTCGACTGCTCAACCAGATTATAATTATCTCGTTTACGCTCAAGTCGCTGGGAAGATTGTTGAAATTGTAAAAATTGTACCGATAACAGAATTCTCGGCTTGTCCGTTGAATATTCACTGCCGATGGAAAATAGTATAGTAAAACCTCAATTATACGAACCTCCGATGATTCAGGTGGAATGTGGATCGATTTAAGACGATCCATATGGTAATACTGATTATTGTAGGAATTAGTGAAAACATTCATTTAATTATTCGTAGTAATGCATTTTTATGTATTTAAATAATTCTTTCGAATTAGAATTTTAACGATAATTTACTACTTTAGTAGTTACTACGGAAAATATTGTATTTCCAGAATAATTAGAAATACTTTTCATCGGGTCGACTTTGATTTACTTTTCCAATTCGATTGATTGTATGTTAGAAGATCATCTTTAATTTCATTCATTCGTTAATTATTGATAACAACCAAGGACAAGAAAATGTACAAAGCACGTAACAAGATTACGAAACCGTGAAATTTTATATATTGTTATTAATATTTTTATTTGCTGAATTTTCAAATGTCAATCGTTTCCATTGCCTGAAACATTTTTCACTTTCTGAACAAGATATTTACCCACATCTATCTACTACTTTAGAAGACATAGTGAATAATAAAGTAACACTGTTTATTGTACAAATTAGTGAACATTGAATTGAGTGACTGTTTTAATATTCGTATACTTGTGTTTTTCTGTTAAGTTCTGATAATCGAGGTTTTGCTGTATACATGGAAAATTTGTGATACAGGGATTTTAATAGTGAGCGATCCCATAAGTAATGCGTCATGGTTGTTCATTGTAACATTTGTAAAAAATGATTTTTGATTGAATAAAACACGCATGTTGTGTCATATAAATGCGAAACGTGTTTCTGAATGATTTCCATGAGACATTAATTTTTATCATTAATCCGTAGCCACTATTTCTAAAATGCTAATTTACCCGAATAAATATACACAATCTCTTGCATAATTTTTCAAATAATTTAGATACAATTTCGAAAAATGGCTAGAATGTTTCAATTCCTGCGTATCTTTAATTGTATTGCTAAAAGCAATAATACGTTATTATTAATAAAAGAAAATAACGATAATTCACCTATTAGTTAAACTGAAGCTTTGCTATTAAAATTCAAAAATAATATGCATAAGTTGCCATTTATTCAATGATACCGCGAGCTGCACTTCACTTAAATATTCTACCAGTGATAACTACACATAGGTTTTATCACGACAAATTTAAAATAATGCAATTATTCATTTTTTACAATATCGACAAATCGGCGCGTACGATTTTTTAACCCTTTGCACTCCAAATAATTTATATACCAAAATCGAGAAATTTCTTGAACTGGAATATTTTCACTGTACATAATTAAACTTCTTTCATGAAAATAAAGTTTGTTACTATTACTTGTACGCGCAATATCTTCAGTTTTTACCGATTTCTTAAATGCAAACATAGTAGTGTGAAAGTTATTTTGAATAATAGTGCCACAATTTTTAGTGTCGCCTCGGAGGCGCCATTGGAGGGCTAAGGGTTAAATTGATCGACATAAAACAATTCTGTCATTCAGTTTTCAATAGAGCATATTCTATATCATATTTATTTCTTCGATAACTAGCTAAGTTGAAAATAATATTTCATAGAATACTGTGTGACAACTGTTTAAACTCACTTAGGCTTGCACAGACATATTTCGGGGGAACTCGGAATATACACAACAAGACTTATTACTGGCAAGTTGCCTTCTGTACTCCCTTGGGCATTATGGAGAGTATTACTTTGGGATAACCTACATCAATTATATTTTGTTCTGCTGCAACAATTCCGAACTTTTGAATATGTAAATGTGTAACAACAGATTAACCTTGACAACCTTGCCTTCTGCATCTGTTTCAAATCTTGCATATTTTACTCAAAGTAAGCGTAGAAAATGATTATTCTATACAAAATTGAGAGAAGATAGTATAATAACGATGTAATAATAGGTAACAATGTAATAATAATAATTATATAAAGATTAGGTAACAATGATGAAAGGATGATCTACATACACGCGCAATGAAAAGATTCGTGGGGAATGAGGCCGAGTATTTGTGCATTTTCAGGAATGACCAATCGAATTATGCAAGTTGTTAATAACTTCTTTAAGAACACAGAATTGTATTAAAAGATGGCGAGAGAATTCATATTCACAATCGTATTTAAAATTTTTTAAATTGAGAGAAG
>CM052096.1:8827300-8841995 GCA_028453745.1 Agapostemon virescens | reverse complement strand
GATGGCTATATTTTCTGACCTCCGAGATTTCACCAGGTTGAGACTAAACAGTTGTCATTGCAGATCGAATCAAACCTGTCATTTTAGATTCGTTCCACACGATACACATCTATGCAAATAGATGAACTATCTTCACCGTTGCGACTTGAGCGAGACAATTATAATTTGTATATTCACAGCCGTTGTCGCTACGCAGTCAGCATACTTTCGCCGGAGATTTGAAGATCGACTCAGGTACAAATCTTCTTAATCGCCACGTAGCAAATCATCGGTACAATTCAATGCGAGGCATTGTTCGGTGTTCAAGATCGAGAACGTGACTTCGTTCTCTTAGGTACACATGTGCGCGTTCCTGTGCAATAAACGATTAGCATAATGCTGATGAAATGCTTAGTCTTTGTTCGCTTGACCAAGTATAATAACGCGGAACGTTCGTTGCCACCAAGAGCGAAGCTATTGTTCTCGATCGTTTCACGAGCTAACGAGAAACATCAGTAATCTTCGTGTAAATGTTTATACAAATGTATGTGGCATACGTTCAGTTAATTGATCGACAGAGTCGAAACATGCTTCAAATCGAAAAATTTAATTTAATTCTATTAAATTTTAATTTTATTTTATTTAAATATATCCGTCGTTCGTAATCGTTCTTACCTAGAACACGTTCTCGTTATGCCATAATCTAAATTTTTTAATGTTTATTTAGTAAACTATCGTACAGCGAACAAATAATTGTTTTATTCGATTTATTGTTCGGTAGTTCTAGTGTTAATGTCAAATATTATGTATGGACGAGTAGGAGAATAAAATGTAGCTGACGCTTTCATGTATAATAATCGGATTATAGCTCTTCATGGAAAGCAGGTTTGGAGCAAATACTATGCGAATTGAAGATAAGAAGTAACAGTTAAAAATAATAAAACATTCCCATTGTTTTATTAATTTTATCAGGAACAGAAACAGTTATGAAACTTTCTAATAGGCTCTGCTTCAAAAGAAACGTTTTTGAAAATTCTGATGAGGACAGATAAATAAATATTCATGAGAGCAAAAGTTTTAATCAGAGTGGAAATTATTAAATGTTAGACTACATTTTGAGGTATACGAAACCTCTCTCTCATGAAATCTTTCTTAACAAACTTTCGAAAAGAAGCTGAACTTATATCATGAAGATTTTAAATTTTAGTGCAAGAACAGATATTTTGTTAAATATTATTAGAGAAAGTTGTAATCGTTATAAGTAGTATCGAGTACTATTTAATTAATGATAATACGACAATATCAAATCATTATTGAAGTTTAATTAGTGAATATGTTATTCATTGAAAATATTCAGATAGATAATTAATGGTTTAAAGCTTCTTCGTCCAACTATTAAGACGATTCTTTTAACAAACTTTCTAAAATAATTTGTTTTCGCAAAACTTTTATTATACAAACTTTGAGATATCTGTTCAAGCTCTCTATAGAAAAATTTCTGAGGATAACATTTCCTTTCATACAACCTGTAAGTTTTCTGTAAGTCACGTGTAAGTTTGCATACAATACCTTCAAAAATCGAAGATAATTTCACTTCAATGCTTGATTTCTATTTTGAAAAATAGCACAAGGATAATAGTTTGATTTTTAATGAAAATACAATAAATTGTCGTTTGAAAATTACGCTCTAACTGATTTTAACTTATTCAAATAATCTGACCACAAAATAGTGTCTCATTTAAAAATTGTATCTTTACTGTGTATTAATAATTGCTCCTAAAATCATTTTCACTTTAAAACCATCAGGAATATAATCCTAAAAAGACGTATTATAATACAAAATATAAAATGAAATACAAGATAATTCATTTGATAGTTGACTAGTAGAATAATTCAAACAAAAATTGTTTTATAGAAATATCGAAGAAAATAAAATAATTCTATTGTAACTATTTTCTTTGAATAATATGTGGAACAAATCATCGAGACATTGCTGCACTAGCAAAACAATTTGCATCGAATAATAAAGTATAGTAGGCGACGTGTTCTAGATACCGAAGAACTTTACAATAATATGTAAAAAGTACAAAACCAATAATAAAAATCGTAAGCTATGTCTAAACTGCAACGATATTTTTCATTCGAAGTTTGAAGCATGTTTCTGTAGTGTAAGTAATATCTACAGCAGAGAACGTGGAACCTGAGTAAACAATATTTTCTTTATTCATTAAACGCACCGTTTTATCAACCGCCGCCGCTTCCGTGGGTAAAGCTCGATGGCGTTACACCTTCCGTACTTTTCTCAGCAACCGTTTTCGACCCGGTGCTTATTCGCGAACATGTAGACCGCCGAAGTTGGCGCAGAATTTTATGGAGCGGTTCGTTAAATAAAATAAAACGATAAAACGATGCGTTCTTGTGTTACGTACGCTGAACCGTAGCTTCGGTTCAAAATCCGCCCTTCATGCGCCGTATCTGTCTTGTTAGATAGCGTAGTTAGATACCTTTACTGCAGAAATAACGTCAAAGCCTGAATTTCCGACGTCTCCTTTCTCCCCCTTATCTCCGGTCCGTCCCTGCAAAAAAACAAAACGAAACGGTGTTGTATTTGATAGAAAAATAATGTCACACCGCGGTAACACCGGAAACAACCGAACAGTAAGCTTTCATAGTTCCCGGAAGAAAATATAACTTTCATGTACCGTACTGCGGGGAACGGTTAAACGTTATTTTGTAAGTAAAACACGAACCGCGCGAAGCCGTTCGGAATATTGTTTTCGCAAATAGGTGTTCTCGATTGTGCGAACACTTTCTTATCTCGCGTAGCGAATCCTGTTCAGGAGTCTTCTTCTCGTTTCGAAAACTGCAAAGATAGCGATGTTCTCCGAGACAGGAAAATAGCACACCTTATATTTTCCCATATTTTGCGTTGAAAGCTGATTAAGATATATATTTTCTTTTACCGATAACTCAGAGCATGCCTCTGTATGCAATTTATGAAATATGTAAATGTAATATTAAAATTTGATAAGATTTGAGATTTTGCATACATGTTTCTAGACTCACAGTGAGAGTCCATGGAATTTTCAGGTACGATCGGAATGGAATTACGGAAAATGTGCAGATCGGTGAAATCCATGAACCCCCAATCTGATACTTTCTGAGGGGGTAAGACATCGGTCAAAAAACTTAGTTTCCCAGATTCTTTTCAAACTCTGGCTACACGTAACTGGACTCGTAGGAAGCGTGTATTTCAATTCCCAGGTCCATTGGAAGCGAATTGCGGCAGTGGCGCGACTTTGAATTTTCGGGGTTGGTGGAAATGGCGAAATGGGAAAAATGGGGTCGATAAATGCAAGCTTCCTGGATTTCCCTGAAATTTTAGCTAAATTATTAAGCAGTATTTTTAAAGAGGAAGGTTTGGGGAAGATTTTCCCGTTGGGCTCAAGTCGATAGCTCTAATAGTTTGGTCGGGGGGCGCCTTCAAAGATTGCCAAATATTGAGAATCGCTGAAGGGACGACTCACTACCTGTCGATTTTCGTGAAAAATCAGGGAAAAATTTTTCGGTTTCCGATTGTTTTGAAATTTTGTATACACGTTTCTAGACGCATGGAGAGAGTCCATCTCAATTTTCAGATCGATCGGAATGAAATTACGGAAAATGTGCAGATCGGTGAAACCCGACAACCCCCAAACTGATACTTTCTGAGGGGGATAAGACATCGGTCAAAAAACTTAGTTTCCCAGATTCTTTTGAAACTCTGGCTATACGTAACTGGACTCGTAAGAAGCGTGTATGTCAATTCCTGGGGCCATTGGAAGCGAATTGCGGCAGTGGCACGACTTTGAAATTTTCGGTCTGGTGAAACTCGCGAATATGGGAAAATGGGGTTGATAAAAGGAACCGTCCTGCAGTCCCCTGAAATGTTAGCCTAATTTTGGGGTACTCTTTTTAAAGGGGACGGTTTAAGGAAGATTTTGCCGTTGGGTTCATGTCGATAGCTCTAATCGTTTGGCCAGGGGACTCCTTCAAAGATTGCCAAATATTGAGAATCGCTGAAGGGACGACTCACTACCTGTCGAAAATCGTGAAAAATGAGGGACAAATTTTTCGGTCCCCGATTCATTTGGAATTTTGTATATACGTTTCTAGACACACAGTGAGTGTCCATTTCAATTTTCAGGTCGATCGGAATGAAATTACGGAAAATGTGCAGATCGGTGAAATCCATGAACCCCCAAACTGATACTTTCTGAGGGGATAAGACATCGGTCAAAAAACTTAGTTTCCCAGATTCTTTTGAAACTCTGGCTATACGTAACTGGACTCGTAGGAAGCGTGTATTTCAATTCCCAGGTCCATTGGAAGCGAATTGCGGCAGTGGCGCGACTTTGAATTTTCGGGGTTGGTGGAAATGGCAAATTGGGAAAAATGGGGTTGATAAAAAGAAGCTTCCCGAATTTCCCTAAAATACTAGCCCAGATAATGAGTAACATATTTAAAGTGGAAGGTTTGGGGAAGATTTTAGCGTTGGAATCATGTCGATATGCGAATAAAGGAACACTTTTCTAGTTATTACTACGAAGCAATGTATATCGTTGGATGTATTGTTCGGTAGTTGTAGTATATATTATAACGAGTCAGGCCGTTATTGTATATTTTAAACAAACATGAGCAAGCACAAATATTGTGCCTTTCTTTTGAAACCAATTCAAATTTTATTTTCTTTGTAATCAATATTTCAGCATCGAAGTAAACAAAGCAGTATAAAATATGTAAATTGCCTTTTCCCTTGTATAACACTTTTAGTGACGAAGACGTCATAATAACTTTAATTACAAAGAAAATGGCGTAGCAAGGGGTTACACATCTCTGTAACTCATCGTGCCAGTACAGCTTCAAAATTATAATCTGGAAACAGTGTATAGCTGTCGCATAGTTTGTAACAGTACATAAAACTTTGTTTTTCTCGAAGCGACGCGACGTCTTGCGAGACGGCGAACATAATATCGTATGAACCAACAATCCGACATACTTCAAACTTACCAGACATCTTCAACAGATGTCTCCAGATTGTGCGAACGAAACTAAGTTGATATTTGCAACATTTCAGTTTGCTAAACTACAAGACAAACATATTTCCTTGCCGCTATTGGACATTTCCATTCTAAAACGCTATCAGCTCTTTGCTTTTCGTTATTGTTTATTGTTTCTATGTTGAAAATTAATGTACTCGCATTAATTACAAATCTTACGGATTTTATGTGCGGACTATAATCGCAAATTTATGGAACTTATAAGGATTACAATTTTAAATGAAATTATTCATGTAATTATAGCAAATTATATTAATTCTTGGTTGAGATTAGAACAAAATCTTAGAGATAAATGATTTAATGTTTACTATATATTTAAGATGATATTCTTTTCGTAAATTCTTTTTGAATTGTACTATTTCTTTAAATGTGAATATCTTTTCTTTCATATACATATAGAATCTTTTTGTCATTTTACATAAAATAGGTCAAACTTGTTAAACCTAACCAAAATATTACATGTTCTATGAATCTATTAAAATAGTGTGAATATTTTTTAATATTATGTGAATTATATGTAACAAACTAATTTGTAATTTTGATACCGTCCAACCCCAGGCACTGACACAGCGTTTAACGTGTTAATTATCTAATGTTTTTTAATTAAAGGTATTTTTAACGACAGAGATCCATGCAAACCATTTCTCAAACTGTAAACTACAGCTTTAAGACATAATTCCGCAATGGTCACAACGGAAACTTCTAATAATATTAACCTAATATTTTATGGTTTCTTGAAACAGTTGCCTCGGACTGTGCACTTGAAACAATCGATCGACTCCGAAGGAAGTCGACTGCATAGCAAACGGAAAATGTCGTTTGTATAATATTTCAAATGCGTGCAGATATCCTCGAACATTATGTGTACGCATAATAACTAGATTGATAATTATTGAATAGTGTTAGTGTCTTTTGTATATCATCTTAAAATCATACATCAATCATTTTCAATATACTATATTTCTTTAAGAAACTGCTATCTCGAAAATTACGTTAAAATTGGTATTAAATAATACACTATCATCTTAAAATCCCACATTATATCATTAATTTTTAATGTACTATTTTCTCTAAGAAATTGCATAATGCACAACGTAATGTACCTTAAATACACATATTTGTATTCATTCCGAAAATTTATTTGTTCTCTGTATAATTTTCTTCTTCCTGCAATTCGTTTTTGATATGTTTCAAATGTTCAGAAATAACTTTTGTTTTAACTAATTCATTACTACACAAAACTCCCTATAAGATGGCTCTAAATCCATTTCACCAATTTATAACTTCGCATTACTCAGCAGTTATAGTGTTAAAGAATTAAATAAATCGCCAATGAAAAAGTAAAGATGTACAAGCTGGAACACTGGTAATTCCATATGACTAATTATGTGATATTAATAAAGGGTGTCCCAAAATTAACGCAAGATTTTAATTTGCCGTCATTTTTGCAGTAAATTGTTGGCAACCCTGAAAGAAGAACAATTTGACAGCTGAGGGTTTAGGGTTAGTAAAAATGGAGCATTATACGATACAACAACGTGTTTTCATTATTGAACAATATTTAAAAAATAATGAAAGTTTGGCGACCGCAGTTCGAAAATTTTATACAAAATATGGTCAAAATAATGTTTTAACCTCGTCAACTGTGAAAAGATTAATTGAAAAATTCAGGAAGAATCTAAAGACTAAGAACTGTGTTTTCTATTTAATTCAAATCTTGCGCTAATTTTGGGACACACTTTATTAACAATAATAACATGATTAAAACATTTCCAACATTTTCCATTTCACCTATTTATAATTTCGCATTACTCGGTAGTTTTAGTGTTAAAGAACTGATTAAACCGTTTAGTAACAAATATAAAGAATTTAGATGTACAAGCTAGAGCACTGGTAATTCCGTATGACTAATTATGTGATAATAATATTAACAATAATAACATGATTAAAATATTTTCAACATTTTCCATTTCACCCATTTAGAATCTCGCATTACCCGGCAGAAAATCATGTCAGTACCTGTTTCAGTTTAAAAGTTGTGTCAAAAGTCACCGAAGCTTTTAATCCGCACCACTGTGCGTCCGTTCAATTCGCGAGGTGTAATTTTATTTTTCTCAGGTGGTAACGCGAGGAATTATGTACACGCACGCACATTGCCCGAGCCATAAGAACCATTTACACTCGTGTTACATGCCGTGTAGTTGCAAAGTATTTACTCGTTCGTGCGGTTACATTCGCGGACGTAACATGCATTCGATGCGGGTCATGACCGTCTGTTCTGCGTTCCGTGTATCCGACCGACAATCTGTGTATTTTCTCGACAGAATGCTACGAACTCCATAGTATGCCATAGTACGCGCGCCGCGGTAATATATTTATGGCTGATAGCAGGAACGACATTGCTCGTGTCTCTTCCATTTCGCGGTATCGCGCGCGTATATCCACGATTCTTTGATCGAGTTTTATTTTAGTGCTTCGATGCTTAACAGAGTCGAATTGGATTTATACAGAGAATCGGAGATACATAGATCGGGGATACAGCACACGAATTTTCCTATTTGCGGATTCGCATAACGCGCACGGAGGGAATGCGAAACAAAGAGATAAGCCGTCTAGTATCGCGCGAGCACGCTTCATGTATTATGCTGTACGACGGATTTTC
Organism: Agapostemon virescens; assembly: GCA_028453745.1. Lineage (NCBI taxonomy): Eukaryota > Metazoa > Arthropoda > Insecta > Hymenoptera > Halictidae > Agapostemon > Agapostemon virescens. Next base: position 8,834,255 of record CM052096.1, on the reverse strand, counting down.
ACTACTTTCAAGCTTTCAATAGGCTCGTGTCATCGATTGCGAATGCAAAATAGCAATCCGTTAATCCTTTGCCGTGTACCTGGCAAGGGTTAATAAACGTTGCGAGTTTTTAAAGTAAATTAACCCCTTGCTATACCATTTTATTTGTGACTTGAAGTTATGTGGCGGCTTTACCTCCTATGCTGAGCGACAGGGGGACAATAGGATGTGACTTTCTCGCTAGTGCTGCTAATATTTGGCGGTTCACAACTGGAGGTTTATAGTACGTCAAATACTAACGAGTACAAAAGTCTGCAAAGGAGACTGCACGTGACTGCAAAGGAGAATCCTAATAAACCGAAATGCTAGTTAAAATATCTAGCATTTCAAAAGGACGGTTCCTCAAAGACGTTATTCCAAAATAACGCCAACACAAAAATGCGTTGCAAAATGCAACACGCCTCGGGGCACTTGGATTCTTTGACTTCTTTCGGGCGCGTTTCCTTCGTTTATATCCGTTGTTCACACCGCGCAAGAACATTTAAAAATATATTATAATGCAATAACGCTTGAAAATGTGGACAACAGGACAGTGGGTTGACTCCTTATAGTGTGTGCTGCAGTCATCAGCTGATTCCTATTCGATGGTGACGAACGCAGGTAGCGGATGAAGACAGGCTATTCCAATGTTTCATTGTACTTTTACTAAACACTGATACCAAAACTTGTTTAATAATATTTAAGACGATGTTAATATTTAATACATTACCTAAAACACACGTTTCACACAATTTCTCCAATCCGTTGTCCACACTGCACAAGAACGTTTAAAAGGATGATATAATGCAATAACGCGCTCGCAACGTCCTTCCATCGGAAGAAACTGTGGAAGACTGGCGCGAGGGTCGCGAAAATTTTGTTTTTATCCTTGAGAGTTTCAAATGTTTACTATCGAACGCGATACATTCTTCTCGACTGGGCTTCATTCCGAGTGCGTGCCACATGCGACCTGTCTCAAGGGTGCGTCGTAAATATGACAAAGTCTAGATTTTAGAGGACGGTCGTTTGAAAGCCCTCAGAGGCGACGACTTACTCCGAAAACGGTTCTATTGAGAGGTATGTACTTACCTTTTCTGTTTTTCAGGACAAGGAATTTCTCTGTCCTTGTTTGTAGGAAAACAGGACCATCGCGCCAGTCTTCCACAGTTTGCATTATATCTTTTTAAATGTTTTTCTGCGGTGTGAAATTTATGGAAATTTAAACACTGTACGAATACTTTTGTAAGTCACTGCATGTGCCATAATTTTCAAAAACGATACCCACGATATACATTCAATTTTCCTTACTGTCGGTGACAGAATTTCCCTATCTAAATATGACTTGACTGATTTATTGAATTTCATCCCAGTTTAACTTCAATGTAAACAACGCAACTGTCAGGGTGTTTGAAACTGTAGGCAGCTCGTGTGAGCACCCGATTACCAAATTCCACGATTCTAAAAAATCTCTTGGTTCGTAAAGCCGATTACGCTAAGCCACGGAATTAACAGGTATCTGCTGTTCGCCTAATTAAAGATAAACAGTTATTTTTCTTCACGTCTGATATTTACAAATGTTAGGGGTACCTGTAAGTAACAAAATTATTTAGAAAGAAGTTGTTTGAAAGAAATTCTTTTACAATCTTCAGTAAAGCAACCTGTGTTCTAAATATTCTAACAAATATACATTTTTTATTGCCCGCGAATAGAATGGCGGTGTCTACACATTACGAAATAATTATATAATATTATATGTTACGGTGGTTGTCTAAAAGAAACTAAATATTGCGTAAACTGGTCTGGGAGTTCGCCAGATTTGAATTCAATTAAAAATTAATGGGATATCTGTGAAGCCGGAGTAGGCAGAATGAACTCAGCCACCGCAAATAAATTGATCGAAACAGATACTGATGTATGGCGGCAGGGTAAAAAGAATTTGACAGATTACCAATGATTAATAGATTCTGTGTCGAAGCGAGTACAAAAACGCATGGAAGTCAAAGGAAGATACATATTTTATTAATCAAACCGCATGATACTTAAAAGATTCATATAAAACTGATTTCACGATCGATAAGGTACATTTTCAATTAAACAATTCGTGGTCACATTAATTCGAACGCAAAGGTGATTCTACTATATTTTGGGATTATACGTACAGTAATATTTGGACGTTGAGTCGTCACAGAGATTATTAAATTATTATATCGGTCCATTATACCGGATTTTACAGAATATTGTTCCCCGCAGAGAGCATTACATTTCAACGTAATAGGAACTCCAAAAGCAACGCTGAAAATTTAACAATTTAGATAAACACGCAGATAAACATTTGCTATTTTCGAATGGCATGGCGTGAGTCACAATCTCAATTCCATTAAAAATGTAATCATAGGCACTTACAGAAGTTACTTAAAGAGAATACAGAAGTCTTACGTCTCTTTACAGGTCTAACTTTCAATGTAGTTACCGTCAAACCGCGTCATTGACGCCATTATCTTATTTCGACATCTGATAAAGATTTTCAACTCATATCCATACAGCATTGTTTTTAATAGCGTTGAACATGTCGAATTTTGTGCTTGAAAACCTACCTACCTGCCTCACTATCGAAAAAGTTTGAAGACAGCAAATTGCAAGCATTTTTGGATGAGGATGACGCTCAAACGCAACAACTCGCGGATCAATTAAATGTAACACGAGACCGTCGTCCCCATACGTCTGAAAGCCATGAGAAAGACCCAGAAGAAAGGAAAATGGGTTCAAAGACAACGCAAAGTGATCTTTCTTCATGATAAAGCCACATGAAAATGGCTCGATGACTGGTTTGTCTCAAATGAGGAATAATTTGGCGTGGCCAAAAATATACAATATAATATAAATACAATATAAATATATTGTATAATCCACGATATCCACAAATTATCAGAGAGATGGGAAAAATGTACAGCTCCCGATGGACAATACTTCGAATAAATTATTTTGCATAATTTTCGTACAATAAACATGTGTTTTCTATGCAAAAATTGCGGTTTCATATGAATTACAGAAATTGCAGAAATTGTTTATGCAAAAGAGAACTACAGAATAAACGAAATTGAATTCTTACCTATGGTTGCAGAAAATTAATAAAAATAATGCAAAAGTGACTGAACTTGATCTAACAAGCTCCAACTTTTGTCAAGGTATTGAGAACACTCCAAACTCATAAAGTTGTATTATTAAACATATTTTACTGAAGCAAGTCAACGAATATTTCAAGTTACAAATACGCAAAAGGCTTCACGGTTTAAAAAATTATTGTATTATTATATTCTTCATGCTTAGATAAGCTATCTTCTGCATGTAGTTCCTACATTATTGATATTATTTCTCAAACATCTGAACGACAATAGAACATTCGTTAATTTTGACTTGGGAGCATTCGTAAGAATTAGAAAGCGAGAGTTTCGAAAATATACGAAATTTAAATCCTAGGGACATCCATAAAGACTTGAGGAATAGACTTGGGTTTCTAGAAAATTTTCAATTTAAGTTCTAAGGACGTCCCAGCGATATCCTAAATGAACGTAGAACGCCTCGGCATAAACTGGACATGAAACGGACGTCTTATGGACGTACAGCGCTATCTGTGACGTTTTTTTCCGCTTTTTAGATTTGAATATTCCACTGTGCGTCAGTCGGCCGAGACAGCAAATCACGGTGCAGCGTTCACTTAAACTGATTAAAATCTCGTGATTTTTAAAATGTCATCATTTTTTAAAACGGGGGTACAAGGAAGGCTCGTGGCTGTATCCTCATTTTGCAAATTTCCACATACGTTTCCGCTGAGAAAACACCTCGTTTAAAATAACTTGCAAAATAAATGGTAAAAATAATAGATTTTTCGAGTAACATTTCTATAGGATACTATTATTCATTTTCATCGGTTTGTAAGTTCAGATAATACAATTTTGATGTGTGCGAAGGCATCAATTCTGTGATATCTTCTTCTCAGCGTACAAGGAATGTCGCTGAGCACCTGGATCGCGTAATAACTATACGATTATAGTGATTGCCATTTTCTTTATTGTCAATTTCGGAGTGTTCGCGATTTCTGTATAGACTCTTTACAGTTTCGTGATTGTCTGATGAGTCTTGTTGCATTCTGTCCGTCGTCACCTCGGTTTTGTCGTGATCGGTTGAGGGTAGTTTGAGATGGAGTAATTTTTAATTGGTTGTAGAAGTGATGGAAGGAGTGTGCTTGAAGGCGTGTGCCTGAATGAGTATACCTGAAGGAGTGGGAAACGGTCAATGAGGGATTATCGTGATTTATTGCAGGGTTGTCTGGTTTTCGTGTCTTCAAATGCGTACATACTGTTGCATTTGTTAAAACATCTTGACCATAAACATCACAAATTGTTTCACGGACTTGTACAGCGTTTTTGCCTTTTCCATAGTAAAATTGCAAAACGTAGCAAATTCTTTCATAAATTTCACTCTCATCTTCCCACTAATATTACATTTGACACGATTGACGAAATACAAAACTGTCTGCATGAAAATTGTAGACTGAAATGTCACCTCTCAAATGCGCGTCACTATGATGCAATCTGATTAGTGTTGCCCGACTATCCAATATAATAGTGTGGCAATTTTTATTGGTGCCTCAGAGTCACCATTCGAGTGCCAAGGGTTAAGACGTGTCATTTTGCGATAATAATACTGATCAGTGGCTAGGATTATCCAGTCTCCTATTATTTATTTGTTACTCGTAAATAATGAGCAAATGAACAGGCGTTACAGTATTGTTTACACTTACTGTATATTCTTATCGGAACGCTTCATGACGCCGGCATTTCATGCATGCAGATATAACAACCTGTTAGTTATTTGTCATTCGCGACAAGGCAGCCATTCGTGACAATCGTTTTGTTTCCTCGCTGACGAGTTTACTGTCCCTATTGGTTGCATCGGCCGTGTATAATTAATAGCCGTGAGTGATTTCGCCGAGAAGTAACGGGAAAAACCAGCTTCGTGTAATCCACGTATGACCTATTTTCCGTTGGAAATCGAAACACGGGGAGGGAGAAAAAAAAAGAACGCAACTTATTGCTCACTATGGTGTGTTTGTGCTGCACCGTTTATGACGTGTGGCTTGTTTTATATTGCGTACCGTTCAACGTCCATTCATGCAACTGAAACGTAAATACCGTGATGCGAAACCGACATACGTCCGTGTGTTCGCTGTACATATAGATACAGCTTGAAAAACATAACGTGCGAAACCCTTGTACACTCGGGAGATTAATACGCACACAATCTGTCCAAATAGAAATTATTAATACGAAAATGCAGCAACGTCGGGGATTTAATTTCTAGCAACTGAATCCGTACTTTCGCGATTCACCGAGTTGGCTTTTCAAATATGTATATTGCGGGATTTGAATTCCTTGCTCGCGTCGAGGAGATAGTGACGCTCGATGTTCTTTGTAATATATTTGTTGCTGTCTGCGATGGATTTTCCAATACTTTAGGCCTGGGCGGTTTGCACGTGGTGTGCCGACTAATGTATTGACCTTGACTACCTTCTCGAAGGAACACCTTTCCTTGCTCAGGAAGAAATATAGCATATATAAAGAGGTTCACGAGGACTGAATTGCTAACTCAGTGAAAGTAGAATTAACGCAAAATGACTGAGTTCAAAGGTAACTTGATCGAAGTTGTTTCGAGCGCTTTTTTCGGACGAATTGCCGCTGATTTTGTATTCGCAAAATTACATCTATTGTTCTAAAAGTCCGAGTTCAATATGTACTCAATCATATACACTCATCAATATTCAAAATTCTCGCAACGTGCACAAATAGAAAATTGAAAGTGTTCTTGTGATGTTCAAAGTGCAAAGTTCAGGATGTTCTCGCGATATGTACAAGTTCAAGGTTCAGGATAATCTATCGATGTACACTCGTCCGAGGTTCCAAATGATTTAGATGTGTATAAGTACGAAGTACAAAATCATCGAGATATGTACAAGTTCGAAGTTTAAAATGATCTGGATGTGTACAAGTTTGAAGTTCAAGTTGATCTGGATGTGTTCAAGTTTAAAGTTCAAAATGACATAGATGTGTAGAAGTTCGAAGTTCCAAATTATCTAGACGTGTACAAGTTCGAAGTTTAAAATGTTCTGGATGTGTACAAGTTTGAAGATCACGTTGATCTAGATGTGTACAAGTTCAAGGTTCAGAATGATCTACATGTGTACAAGTCCTAAGTGTAGAATTATCTGGATTTGTACAAGTTTGAAGTTCAAATTGCTCTGGATGTATACAAGTTTGAAATTCAAAGTGATCTAGATGTGTACAAGTCTGAAGTTTAAAATGATCAGGATATGTACAAGTTTGAAGTTCAAGTTGATCTGGTTATGTACAACTTTGAAGTTGAAGTTGATCTGGATATGTACAAATTTGAAGTTCAAGTTGATCTGGATGTGTACAACTTTGAAGTTGAAGTTGATCTGAATATGTACAAATTTGAAGTTCAAGTTTATCTGGATGTGTACAACTTTGAAGTTGAAGTTGATCTGAATATGTACAAATTTGAAGTTCAAGTTGATCTGGATATGTACAAGTCTGAAGTTTAAAATGATCAGGATATGTACGAGTTTGAAGTTCAAGTTGATCTGGATGTGTACAACTTTGAAGTTGAAGTTGATCTGAATATGTACAAATTTGAATTTCAAGTTGATCTGGGTGTGTACAAGTTTGAAGATCACATTGATCTAGATGTGTACAAGTTCAAGGTTCAGAATGATCTACATGTGTACAAGTCCTAAGTGTAGAATTATCTGGATTTGTACAAGTTTGAAGTTCAAATTGCTCTGGATGTATACAAGTTTGAAATTCAAAGTGATCTAGATGTGTACAAGTCTGAAGTTTAAAATGATCAGGATATGTACAAG
>CM052096.1:8809863-8826993 GCA_028453745.1 Agapostemon virescens | reverse complement strand
CAGGATATGTACAAGTTTGAAGTTCAAGTTGATCTGGATATGTACAACTTTGAAGTTCAAGTTGATCTGTATATGTACAACTTTGAAGTTGAAGTTGATCTGGATATGTACAAATTTGAAGTTCAAGTTGATCTGGATATGTACAAGTCTGAAGTTTAAAATGATCAGGATATGTACAAGTTTGAAGTTCAAGTTGATCTGGATATGTACAAATTTGAAGTTCAAGTTGATCTGGATGTGTACAAGTCTGAAGTGCAAATTGCTCTGGATGTGTACAAGTTTGAAATTCAAAGTGATCTAGATGCGTACAAGTCTGAAGTTTAAAATGAGCAGGATATGTACAAGTTTGAAGTTCAAGTTGATCTGGATGTGTACAAGTTTGAAGTTCAAATTGCTCTAGATGTGTACAAGTTGAAAGTTAAAAATGACATAGATGTGTGCAAGTCTGAAGTTCAAAATTATCTAGATGTGTACAAGTTCGAAGTTTAAAATGAGGCCTCAAGCTTTCTTGAAATCATATTTCATTGCTCAGCCGAAAACAACATGTGGAGACAAATTAATTTTAAGATTTGCGACATACTCGAACCGTCGCTGTCTGCAGTCTTTTTTTGAAGGCTAACAATAACACTTCACCTGCTACCCCAAGTAACTGCCTTTATGGCTCTGACAGACAGCCGCTACCAACAGACGTCCAAGCAAAGGCAGACACTTTATATTTGGCAGAGAAAATAGCCCACCAATAAGACAACCGTCCTCCGTCACGCTAACGTCCAATCTGCGCATCCACCCCTATTAACATACTTGTTTCTAGTTTTCTAATCTTTTAAGAAACAAACAAACCATTTTTTCTTGTAGATATACACTTATATTCCGAATTCCGTTACTGAAACAACTTCGAACATTCATTAAACAGTCGCTCATTTCTATCTTGTATTTTTAGTATGTTTGTTATGTGTAGTATTTATTTTCAAACGAGTTGCGCGTCTTTTAACACATTTGCAACACTCTTAAATATTCTAGCAATATTAAGTAAACGCTCGAAGCGCGTGGAATAGATTAATTCTATAGAGTTAAGACCACGTTATTAGCGCGCTGAATAAATAGACCGAACGAGTGACGTGTTTAACGTAACGTGTGACTGAAGAGTGTTTGAACCGGGTGACAGTTGTTATTTAAGAGTGGTTTCGAGTGTAGTCCTTATCTCCTGATGTCATCCGCTAGCCACCTGAGCTAGAAGGATACCAGAGTGAACGAACTCATGACTTCATAAGCCATCTGAGTCAGGATGTCGTCAAACTACTAATAAACACCACTTTTATTGTCCACGGCTATTTTAATTCTTATGCTTATCCTACTCTTATTTCAAAAATGACAAAACCTAAATCGACCACAGGGCAAACCGGACCAACGACCTATCTTATATTTAAGCTATGAGTAAGATGTTTTCAACTATGAATCTCGACCTACCCTTACAAGGGAACATAGTCAGATGCGAAAATCCGATTTTGATGAAACTTATGGGAACTTATAGCTTTATTGTTTAAACAAAAAACTTTTGTTAAAGGTTTCTTACGCGACTATGTTTCCCATTGAAACACAATTTAAAAAAAAATTTTTTTGACCTCTGGTTTCCGAGATATCTCAAAAATACCTCAACTTTGAGGGCTGTTTTCACCCCTCCTGTGTTACCGTTGTGTATACCGTTCTGCTAGTTATATCCATGTTAAAGATTGAAATCGATTGACATAGAAAACGACACGCGCAGAAAGATAGAAAAATTTATGGAGTTTAAGCAGAAACTTTCAGAAGAATCTTGAAAAATTGCGATTTTTAACATTTTCCGTGGAACGTAGCTCGCGTGTATGACGATCGATTTCAATGAATTTTTCTGCATGCGTATAACTATCAGATGCGTCTTTAAAATTTTTAGTACGTGGCTAAAATAAAAAATATTTTAAAAATGCCTGTTCTATTTCTCATATAATTTATACCAATCGCAACTGTTTTAAAAACCTTTTCGCATATCATTTATTAAGTCTAATTGCTCAAGTAAAGTTAAGACGTTAGTTCAATCGTAAAAAAGTTATCTAGATTTATTTAGTGTCTGAATACTTTCGGGAGCCACTGTAAATGAATCGAAGAGCAATAGAACTCTGGAACGACGTGTGTACACGTCGAACGAAATTAACTGGTTCAAGAACTTCTTAAAAATTGAAGATTGCGCTCTTTTCACGTCTAGGAAACTCAACTTCGCAGTTTCTTATATCTTGAAATGTTACAATTTCAATTATAATTTCAAATTGATAGTTGGAAAAAGTTTTAGAGAAACGAACTTGTAATACTTTACACGAAACACTCGGTGTATGTTTAAGGCACAATTCTACCGAAAGGTTTCACTAAATAATGTACTTGTTAACTCACCGGTTCACCTTTTGGTCCATCCATCCCGATAGGTCCCTGCAAAAAGATACTAGTTAGTTCGGATACTTAATCGCCGAGTACGAAAGCGAGAGAAAGTGGAAAATTGAGAAGGCCATGAAATGCCTTTGAAAATAATGATTCCATGTGAACGTAGTATGTACGCACTCATGTCAGACATATGTGTGTTTGCAACAGGTAACAGTGTGGTCGAGTATCATCGTAGATCGAATTGCTTCCGAATATGTCTACCCTGCGATTATCCAAACAGAGTCGCATACAATGGCGTCCAACTATTTGCCATACTTGTAACTTAAGTTAATAACTTAGTATAACGTCTTCGTCACTTAAAACGTTACAGAAGAGTAAAATAGTGTATGTAAAAAGTTGAAGATATTCTTCTAAAAAATTGACATTATAAAAATTATATTTTAACAGGTATTTCAATGATGATGGACAATACAATTTTATTCAAAAGTTAAAATATCGTTTCTGAATATAAAAAATATTTATAACTTATAAGAAATTCTCTTCCAGTATCAGGTTCAATTAAACGTCTAGTATCTGTTGCAGTTTTCAATGATCATGAAAAAGTAAATTATTTAATGAATCCAACAATATACATTGCTTTGTAATAATAATGACACTGCATCTATTAAAACTTCATACAATTCTTATTATAACGTGTACGTCATTAAAGAAGTACATCCGAAAATTTCTAATAAAGAGATTTTTGTAACTTTAGTAATTGCAAAAGAAAATATAGGGACCAGTCAAAATGACTGGTTTGATAGTTCTAGTGTTGATAAAATCTTTTAATTTCGAATTGCATTAACAGAGAACAGTTATAGCCTTTTACTTGCACAGGGTGGTCCATAAATCATAAATTGGTTTGAAATTGTGTTTTATTTATTATTTATTAACTAGTTGAACGTTTATTTTTAATTATTCAAGTTATGTGGTATTAACTACGGAGAATGATATACAAATACCTTTCGTTATCGGTCTCGCAAAAGAAGACTTTTTATGGCACGTTTCATGATCGCTGTTAACGTTCTTAATTGCAACGACCTAATTTCTGCCTCAATATTGATCTCAAACTTTTACAGTGTTCAGGGTTTGATTATGTATAGCTCTTTCTTAAGGTAATCTGATAGAACAAATGTACAAATGATGACAAATTTGCAGTCGGTCTAAAAAAATTTGACACAGTTATATTCAATTTTTAATAATTATTAAAAAGAGCCAAGAGCTTAGAATATTTTACGAGTACTCTCGTTCGTTATGAAAAATATAAGTAAGTCCAAACAATACGATTAAACGAAATAGATGTATTAAAATTAAGAAAATTTTGAAACCGTTTACTACTAAGTAGTAATAGTTATGGTCGTAAATTTTGTAATTTTATAGTTTCGTAAATAAATGCAATAGTCAGTGTAATAATTTAAAAAATTGTTCAATATCAATTGAAAAATTAATCAGCGAATTTAAAATATCCAACATCTTTGTTCCTTGAATTTTATATATTTAACAAACGTTTGTAAAAATGATTTATCATAGTTACTATGATAATCGAACGCTGATTGATAAAGTAGAATTGTTCTTCTTATGAGAAATAGTATTTAAAACAATTATTGACTATGAAAATACATTAAGTGAGGGGTTAATATCAAAATGTAAAAGTTCGAATGTTTTTAATCCCTCTAATAATTTTTTAATTCTAATTCCGCAAAGTAAAACTTTCCTTTTAAGTGTAGCTAATGGCGTGTAACAAAGTGCATTGTTCAATGTTTTAATTACTTGAACTACTCCATCCCTTCGAGTAAAAAGAATCGATTCAATAAACCTAAGTAGATTACTAACTGGCACAAATGAAAGCAGTATATTATTTAAAAGTAATTGTTTAACCTATTTGTATCTTCTCGTATTATAGACTAGGCAATTATCGTTGATCGAATATTGCAATAATTTAAATTAAAATATAAATATAAATATCTTTTAATATTTTCAGAAATAATATTCGATCGTTAAAACGAAGAAAAAATGAATTTAAAAAATTAAGTGTACCAAATATAAATCTCGGTATTTTCAATACCCTTCAGATAAAATATTGTTTAAAAAACCCATTCACAAATTAAATATTTTATTTTTAAAAGCGTACGTGCGATCCAGAATAAAATAACAATAATTTATCCCGAAATAATATATTACCTAGTTCTGTCTACATACGAAAAACTATGTCATCGTTTGAAATAACCAAATATCTGGCTAATAAATCATTGGAAACGATATACATAAATTACAAATAATAACTTCCAAATTTATTTGCATTCATTATCATTTTCAAATAAATTTACTCACCCTTTTATTTGCAATAGCTTGCGTCTCTCTCATTCATCGCTTGAATTTAAAATTAAAAATTCACAACCCTGCCATTGCGAATACTATCACGCAATTAAATGACACAAGTGACGAAGTGAATATTTTGCACAAAAGACGAGTTCTTTGATTTCATCGTATTCATTTACGAAACGAACATTCGACGGCATATTTGGAAGCAGAAATCGATCTTCGGTTCTACGATTGACGTGTGTACAGTATTTACAGATGGAACAAGTGTCTGTAATAGAACAACTATAATAGGTGAGCATTGCACGAGAATTCTGGAAAAAGCACAGTTCGTAGTTGCTGAAAAAAAAGTTATAGAGAAAAAAAAAAACATCGAAGAAAAAAAAGTAACAGCTGAAACAATGAAAAGAGTAGTGCTACATTGTATGCGCCAACAAAAAGAACGATTTAGTAGGTGTTATGTACGAATGTGACAGACATCAAGTGGATGGTTTATTGAAACAATGGCGTGACAGAAAGAAATTGAAGAGACAGAGAGAGAAAAAAACGAAGAAGAGAGAACAGTATAGCCAAACAGTTAGACAGATAAAGGACAGGAATGAAAATAAAAAATAATATACCGGAAAACCGCTCTTGCCCGCCAACCCGGCATTGCCCTGTAAGAAGGGGTATACAAAATTAAAAAATCAGTTACACCAAAACAGGTTAGGTACTCTGAGGATCATGCAAAAGCAAAAGTTCCAGGGGGCTAACTCTACAAGCAACAAAATCCCAACATCGATGAATCTGCGGAACACCTAATTATTCCCCGATTTTGATCATTTTTATATGTTCGAAACACCTCAACACTTTCAACAACATTCTTCTTTCCTTGTTAATGGCGGTCATAGTTTCCGAAATATTCGAGAAAAACTATCGGTACCACTGAAGTGGATTTTGTCCATATTTGTGCGATGTGACACTGCCTCATCGCCGTTCACAATGGCCAAAATGACACTCGGGGATTTCCGTGAGACAAGTCGGTCAGCGTTGGTGACAATTGGTATATGTATAAATTTTTGGTACGTTTGTAACGTGTACGCAATACGGCCGTTTCTTTTTCTTTGAGGTAATCAAAATTTGTTATTGGTCACTTACAAATCTCTGCACGCCTTTAACCTAAGGGTAATTATATTAAATTTTTATGGAAAATTTAATTTATTGAATTTTAAAAATAATATTGGTAATATTAAATTCTTATAAAAATGAAAAGATGATTATTTCGGGGTAAAAATGTAAAAAAATTATCATTTTTTGCGATTTTTTGGGTAAAAATGTGAAAAATGACCAATGTTTGCAATTTTTTGGGTAAAAATGTGAAAAATGACCAATGTTTGCGATTTTTGGGGTAGAAATGGCGAAAAATGACCATTCTTAGCGATCTTGGCTCAGTGTCACAAAGCCTCGTAAGACGTAGCACAAAGATCCCTTATTCAAGGATATATTGTATAAGTTGAGTGGAGTACGGCTGATCTGTTTCCCATTTCGATAACAAAATGCTTAACTTCTAAATATAAATATAATAAATATCTCAGAAACGACGGTGTACCATTTGATCGCAGCACAAACCCAGACGCGATGTCTAGACAATTCTAGACAGCATGTATTAAAATTAAAGTATTGCAGTTATTTGTATTTAGACTCCATAATTCCAATAATAACATACCATTTACGTTTTATGCTTGGACTAGTGATGGATCACTAATACTATCGTCTGCAGTCTCTCATACGTACAAGTACAGGCAGAAATTCATGCTACTGGTAGCGATACTTTTTCACGAATATCTCGGAAACTCGGAAACCCAGATCGCCGTTAATACGCAACGGAAAAAGTTGTTGAAATTATTGATTTGAACAATACGTTGAAAAATCATCGAAATCGGAAGGTAGGTAGCTGTTCTGCAGTTTCACCCCCAGTGTGCATTCCACTGCGGAATGCATCGCAGCGATAATTAATCGCACCAACCAATTAGACGCTCTTGTAACAATCATCGATCGATCGCATGTATGCACGGTTGTCGGTGTAACGCTTTATTGCAGACCGATTCGTCGATCACGCGATTTTCACAGCCGAGGTTTCCTCGAGAATCGAATGCACCCACGATGAAATAGCGCAAATCGAACGAGCCTATTTGAAACACGGAATGGACATTTGCCAAGAACAACAGTCGCAAATTTGAACGGGATTTATACTGAATTCTACTAACACTGTTTACGACTCCGTTGCGTCATGAGGATATTCTAGTCTAGAAATTCGGGCAAATTGATTTTTGTTAGAAAGGCGAAAAATTCGCTTCTATTTTTCAATGAAATAACTTCGAAAGCAAGAAATAAAACGAAATTATTGCGGTCCACAGTATTGTGCTTTCTCAACTAAAATCAATGAGACTCGAGATAAATAAGACAACTTTTAAACAAATATTTAAAGAATAAATACCAATGACTACTTAAGAAATTACAAATCTATTTTCGTTCATGTTATGACAAAAACATATGGTTCCATTTAAAAAACTAAATTTGACTTTGAAATTACCACTGTCATCATTCGAGTCCTCAAAAAATGACATTCTATGATTGTCCTCTTCATGTAACAAATTACAGATCAACTTCTGTAAACAAATATTGTATATTTAATGCATCACGAAATTTTTCAGTTTTCCACAATTAGAAGACACGCTGTACATCGCATATTTTTTGGATCCACTATACAAGGTGGAGCATTTAAAGCAGGTCGTCTGAGACCAAACTTATTTGCTACCAAAGGGTTTATAATTCGATGATACTCAAGGAGATATGAAGATCAACTTTATTTTCTTGAAATTCTATTTGCATTCCGATAGAATACAGGAGCCTACTATGAAGGTCACTGAAAGTCATTCAAGGTCAACTGCAATAGAAAATAAATGATCTCAAAGTACTCTGCGAATACTTCTGTGCTTTCCCAGACGATTGGTATATTTATATTATTATAAATTATAATTGTTAAGCCACGAATCTTGTCTTAAAGAAATTTTAAATGAATGAAGATATTCAGAGGTCAGAGGTCAGGAACCTTCCATCTATCCTCATCAATGAAGATCATCATCAGGCAATGAGAGATGCTACACCAACTATAAAAATGTAACGACGAGATACTAATGAAAAGGACGAAATATAAAATATAAAGACTATATAGAGGAGGGGGTTAAACCTCGTCAAAGTGAATATTTGACAACGGTGGACGTGAATTTCCTCCAGGTATCACCAGGTCATCCGCAATTCGATCAGGTGTGTGCTCACGTGTTGACCAGCGGTGGCACCCTTTTGAAACTCTGGGCTTATGGTAATCTATTTACTATTGAAGTTTCGTAAGGTCAAGGAGACAAAGCTTCGAGAGAAATTAACAAACTATGGTCAGAAAGCACCCTCAAGGACAGCAGTCCTAAGCGGACCATAAACACAAGAGATACTAGCGTCAACACAACCCTTCTTCGTGAATCCTGTCGAATCCAAGTCTCGTATTTCGAACTGACAGATTCAACTTAACCGTACACGCTTCTTCAAGAATATTATAAAATTTACGATGTGTGCTATTCTATTGTCGCGGACTATAATATTCAGATGCGAAAGAAATGGCAAAGAATAGTATTTACGGATGAAAAATGGTTTTAACTTACAAGGGTACATATTCAGATGCGAAAATCCGATTTTGATGAAATTTATGGGAGTTTATAGCTTTATTGTTTAAAAAAAGACTTTTGTTAAAATTTTCTTGCGCGACTACGTTTCCCATTGAAAAACACACAATTTAAAAAAAAATTCAAATATTTTCGACCTCTGGTTTCCGAGATATCTCAAAAAATATGGTTTTGACCCCCAACTTTGAGGGCTGTTTTCACCCCTTCAAAGTAGATGGTTGCTGACAAAAGAAAACACGTGTCAAATATTTTTCAAAGAACTATAAGCTTCCATAAGTTTCATAAAAATCGGATTTTCGCATCTGAATATGTTCGACCAATCTTAAAAAAGTTATTTAAATTTAAAGAGTGTCCTAATACTTTCCTGGATCATTGTAAGTGCGGTATATTAAGAGATACCTTCGTTTCATCGCGGATGAGTATTCGACCGGAAATGACCACGCGCGCATACATAACGTCGGTTACGAATTTTGTAAAGATTTGTTTACACATCGTCAGGAAATACAGCATGCATAGAACTGCACTCTAAAATACGAGAACGTTACAAAAATACGTACAAGCAATCTGGGTGCGCTACGGGAGGAAGGATTTGCAGTGCTTTGTTGCTGTAGAAGCGTGAGTACTCACCTGAGGGCCCACATCTCCTTTTCTTCCTTTCTTCCCCTTCTTTCCAGGAGGACCTTGCTTCCCGGGTAAACCTATAACGCAAACAAGAACGATAATTATTAATTTATCCACGTATTAATCGTATATCTCACTCTCTTCTTCATAACCAAACAGATTCACACTATAATCGGGCTACCAGGGGACCTACTCATCAACTGTCATTATTCTTTCTTATAAACTTTTTCTTTCTATTTGCAAAAAAGCTGACAAATATGTACAGGGTATTTTACCTGATATGATCATCTTAAATGTTTATTCGAAGTATTGTCCATCAGTACTTAACGATTTATGTTTTGGGTTAATTTGCACAAACATTTTTAGCACTGTGTACCTATTTGTCCGCGAACAATTACAACGTCATATGTGTATAAAATTTATTAAGAAACATTATTAGCGTGTCAAAAGATGGTTTAGAAGCAGTTATGGAAATTGGATTTTTCAAGAAGGTATCAATATGTGGATCTGTATTGTATTTATTCATTACTTATAAAATTATAGAATTATAAAATTATGGAATTATAGAATTATAGAATTATAGAATTATAAAATTATAAAACTATAAAATTGTGAAATTATAAAATTATAGAATTATAAAATTATAAACCTATAAAATTGTGGAATTATAAAATTGTGGAATTATAAAATTATAGAATTATAAAATTATAAAATTATAGAATTATAAAATTATAGAATTACAGAGTTATAGAATTATAAAATTATAGAATTATAGAATTATAAAATGATAAAATTATAGAATTATAAAATTATAAAATTATAGAATTATAAAATTATAGAATTATAGAATTATAAAATTATAAAATTATAAAATTATAGAATTATAGAATTATAGAATTATAGAATTACAGAGTTATAGAATTATAGAATTATAAAATTATAAAATTATAGAATTATAAAATTATAGAATTATAGAATTACAGAGTTATAGAATTATAGAATTATAAAATTATAGAATTATAGAATTATAAAATTATAAAATTATAAAATTATAAAATTATAGAATTATAAAATTATAGAATTATAGAATTACAGAGTTATAGAATTATAGAATTATAAAATTATAAAATTATGAAATTATAAAATTATAAAATTATAAAACTATAAAATTATAAAATTTATTACTCGTATAGATATACACAGTTTTACTTCTGATTTGTTCTTTGAACTATTAGTTTTTAAAGGGTGTACAACTACTTTTTACATTGACTGTAACGTTTATTTGAAACATTTTAGATTATGATTAAATATGTCGTAGACATTAACAGACAAGAGAACAGGGAGAGAAATAATTTCGCTGAGCTACGTAAAATCGCGTTTTAATCCAGTGTGCGACAACGGAAGAAAAATGGACGAAGAATAACAGAGAATAGCGGTGCAGTTTGGTGGTTGGCGAACTGTTGTATTGAAACTAAAATTAAATGATCTCACTACCGTGTTCGGTCGTTCAACGTCAAAGATATTTTCGAAAATTGACGTAAGCGTACACCGTGATAGAACATAAAATCGATTAACTTCGAGGCACGCGAATTTCGCGGGAATACTTCAGCTTTGATCGTTGCGTCGCGTTCAGTATAATAACAAGGTTTGTAATAAAAGCATTACTGCAGAAACCTCGTCGTAACACTGGCGACATCGATGCGGAAAAATGGTTTCGAACGCTTTTAACGGTTTCCACCACTCTCACGTTTTACCATAGTGGTCAACCCACCCAATGGGATTACCGGTTCATCTTTCCGTGTAGCTGACTCTACCGGAACACGTTGCGTTAACAAACGTAATTTTTAAATGGTTATCAAACTCGTTAAGCTAAACGGTCGCATTTAGCACTCTGCACCCGCACACTTCGTTATTATTTGTTATTATCCAGCGTTTTGCTGGCCTCTCGATGGAGCAATAATATTACGAGTTGCGATAAACGGTGAAATCAGGAGCTATCGATTCAGGAACAACCTATTCTAATCAATTCCTGTGGAACCACCGTTATGTGAACCATTTCAGGGACAAAACTGTTCGAATATGGTACTGTGAATGGTTATTAATTGAAAATAACGTTTACATTTTTACTGATGTTTAAACAAAAATTTTTAAAAATATTGGATAGTCGGAAAAGTATTCAGAGATCTTTGTCATTTTTTAATTAAATATTTCCTTTATTCAAAAGGACCATAATTTATGCCTTTTTCGCAGTAAAATTGCAAAACATAGCGACATTTTTTTAGAAATTTCAGTAATTTTCACACTAATATTACTTTTGACACGATTGACAAAATACAAAACTGTCCGCATGAAAATTGTAGACTGAAATGTCACCTTTCAAATGCTTGTCAGTATGATGGAATCTGATTAGTGGTGTTCGATATATGTCACCAAACATCTAGTGACAAAAATCTGTCAATACCTTTTCGACTATCCAATATAACGTGTTTCCATATATTAGCCTTTTGTATTTGTTTTTATTTAACTTTGATATTTAAATTTACCAGATTTTGCAATCCACTTTTTGATAAGACTGAAATGACATTTTAAATAAAATTGCTCCGTAATATTTTATGATAAACTTTTCAATATTATTTTTATAATCACATTTCGATATTTCTCTCACGTATGCGCGCTTTACGGTATAACCAAATTGTGTCAACCATCCTGATCGTTTCTTTTTATCAGAGTTTTCAATCTGAAGCTATAGAAAATTCTTTACAACATACTTTACGATCAGTTAATAATGTTAATAATTCCAAAATCGTAACCTTTTTTAATCTAGAATAGTTCCATTGCACGTGGTTAACCTTTCGCCATATTATGACAAATCAGACTCGTATTGAAGATTTTACATAGCCTTTAACAAATATAAATATCCTACCTTTCTTTTTAGACAATATCATTTGTAATTTTGTCATTTTGTCATCCGTAACATTTTTAGTGATGAAGACGTTATAATAATTTTAGTTACTAAGAAAATGGTATAGCAAGGGGTTAAAATCACCATTCCTATATTTACCAAACCAGTTTGCTATTGCTCAGAAAGCAGGAGTATGGTCCAAATAAATAATTCGTACATCCTTTGTTTCGATTCCAACATTTGCTCCTTTTCAAAACTCGTATAGTATAACGTATCCAAATATGTACTTTCTCAGTATGTTATTGGAAAGCAGTGCAGCAGCAACATAACGGTAATATTTTTTCAATACTTGCATGTATGATCTTTTCAAACCTATATAAACTTGTTATAACGATATTAAATAATACACGAACCTACAACAAATATGTCAACCATAATTATGTAATTATTGTATAAAAAATGTACTTATTTTCGAAAACTATTTGAGAGTGAAATTATAAGTGACATAGTTCACTATACCAATACGTATGCACTGCAGTATGATCTAACAAAGGGGTTGCAAAAATAAAATGTTCCAACTGCAACGTACATCAACGTTTAACGTCAAGTGCAAACTGTTTTATGGAATTTCATGGAAAGTTACAAAGTTACAAATTATAATCAAATTGTTTAAACTGGTAAATTTCTTTTAATCTGCATATATATATGAGTTTGTAATTGTTAATTTTCCATTGCATACATTTTTTTTATATTTAAGAAAAAAATTCGGCCCATAAAGGGTTAAATTATGTTTGTCATCTTTCACTCGTTCGAAACTTTCGGAAAGGCTCTTCTAGTATTCCTGTACAAATTAGTTGACGTTTCTGCAGAATTCTCAATTCCACAGCTTTTGTCAATTTTTTCCTGTGTCCCCGATAAATGGAGATTCGACAATTTTATTGGGGACAAATTGTGGGTGGTAGTGAGAGAGATTGATCCAGCAACGAGACAACAAATGCTGTTTCAGTAGGTCGGTGCTTCTGATCGGTATCAGCGTGCAACTCGAGCCGCATTGAATAGCAAGTATCCCTATCGTTGCTACAGACGTGGTGGGCGTATTGAATTTTCACTAAGACTACCAAATTTGACACGTTTAAACTTCCTCCCTCGACGACATTTGAAACTCAAATTGTATGCAAAAGAATGTACCTACAGCCCTTAACGACTTCAAGCTGATGATTCTTCAGGACTGCCGTTCAACCTTTACCAGATTGCTGGAAAAGCTGATAGATTATTTAACGATCGAGTATATTTGGGCATTTAGCTTGAACGACGTATTTCGAAGAAGAAATGTTAATTTTCTATAATGATGTATTACGTAAACGCTAACGTATCGAGATTACTAAGGCATAGAAACGTCATCCAACACATCAGAGTCACTAAGACCAAACAATCATTATATCATTCTTCTTCCACTTCATTCCTCCATTGCACACCTTTTCTACTTTCATCCACATTTTTCTTTAAAAAACTAGATATATATAGCAGCCCACTGAATCATAGGAGATGAAGTTGAAGGATGACGAACTGAAGACGAACTAAAGGGTGTCCCAAAATTAACGCAAGATTTTAATTTGCCGCCATTTTTGCAGTAAATTTTTGGCAACCCTGAAAAAAGAACAATTTGACAACTGAGAGTTTAGGGTTAGTAAAAATGGAGCGTTATACGATACAACAACGTGTTTTCATTATTGAACAATATTTAAAAAATAATGAAAGTTCGCGGCTGCAGTTCGAAAATTTTATACAAAATATGGTCAAAATAGTGTTTGCGTTAATTTTGGGACACCTTTTATATAGCAGCCCACCGAATTATAGGGAATCAAAAGTTCATCCTTAAAGTTCAAGGATGACGAACTGAAGACGAACTAGAATGACGAACAGAAGATAGAGGGACGATCTGAAACGCGTAGATAACAAGAGTGATTGCTAAAGTTAGAGAATCTTATAGTTGGTGTACATCTTCCGCTATAAAATTGTTAACAGAAGTTAAGAATGAAATAAAACGTGAATCAATTATTAGCTAATTTAGGATAGATCATAATCTACGAAAATAACGGAAATTAGAATATACAACAATTTAAATAAGACACCCTGTAGTTATATTTCAGTAGACTGCGTTCCGATAAGCAACAGGTACCGATTCAACGAAAACAAATACAACGGAATACGCTTTAACGAACGAAAGCTACGACGAACGGTTTTTATGAGTAAAATTAAAATGCTGCAACCTAAAAAGATTCTCTTTCTGCCTTCATGCAATTTCTTAATATTCTCATTAAAAATAACTCGGTTCTTTTGTCTCTCGGCAGACAGCTGAATAAAACAGTCCGAACAAACGAAATTAAACTACAATTTTCTTTCAGTGGATAGATTTAATTTGACATTTTCATAATAACTTTCCACGATAAAAACGAGTTATTAAGCAATATTTGCCATTCCGATGTCAAACTGTGCGTATAAATGACGTTAAATGTCGCTTGAAAGAATCCATTGAACAAAAAAATAATAACGAATGAAGTTTTAGAACAGAATACAATTATTATAGCATACTATATTGTACACTATCTTAATAATGGCTAAACGGTTTTGGATAAATGCCAAATCGAAATGCAATTTCCATTATATTAATTAGTACATGAACGAGAGGATATCATATATGTTAATTTAATAGAAACAATAAACTATGAGTTTTTTATTGAAGGTATTTTGTAAATTCTTTTTTATATTGTTCTTTTTTATCCTTGTTGACATATGCATGATGCCTGTAAAAGAATTATTCGGACCATCGTGAATTTTTAGACCGTCAAAGTGAAGAGATTGCGTTGAAATTCATCTCGTCAGTATGATTTCAATTCAATTTGTTTATTTAGTAACATTGACGTTCGTAAAAGTAGATATTAATATTGCGTGCAGCTTTCGCTTCATTAGTTTCATTTCCTTCGTTGCTTGCACTGCAGTACTCTCCACCGTCTTCAATCTCCAACATCCACCTTTATATGTTCATATACAGAAAGCAGTATTTCGCATTACTTAATGAAACAAATTCATGCTTTGTCCCTTGTATCGCATTGACATAGTTTCTATATTTATATCCTCTTTGTAAACTGCATCCGAAGTAATCAAGTAATTAGAAAATGCAACAACACTTCCATTGCATTTCAATATCTGAGCAATTTATGTCGAGAGTGGCCCAAGTCCTTTTCACGTTAAAATCGAGATATTCAATGGTTTGCGTTCTAATAAATTTAACAATATTGGTAACTAATAAAATTGTAGTAGAATGTTTCTGTGTACACAAGAGTGTATAATTTATCAATCCAATCAACGTGATTAACATTCTTTAAAAAATAATACGTTTTCTAATACAATAAATGGACTTACCCTTAACACTCGAATGACGCCTCTAAGGCGCCACTAAAAATTGCCATACTATTATTTAAGTAACTTTTACATCGCTAAAATTTTTCTGTTCCAAGTACGAGTAATAGTAATTAATTTTATATGTACGAAAGGAAATACACTATGTACAATTGAGCTATTATAGGTAAAAATATTGTTTCGATCTTGGAATTGAATTGCTTCGAGTGCAAAGGGTTAAGCCACTTTCAGAATTAATGAAATAACTTTTCTAATTCTTAAGAAGACATAAGTCCATGGAATAAATAAATTTCTCTTGAAATAGAAAGAAACATATACTATTTGATGTTATAAAATTAAAATATATTCAACTTTTATTCACTGTTAAAGAATGCTACATTAAAATTATAATACTTTACAACTAATTATTCATTCTTCCAAATGTTGCACTCTTTTTACTTTTTGTGTGTGCCAGTAATGGAAATTTAAAAGATTTTTTTTTGTAGACCTGAGTAAGACCTAATTTTAATTGCAAGAAATTGCAATTTAACCCTTAAGCACTCCAATGGCTCATCTCAGTCATATTAAAAATTGTCATTCTAATATTCAGAACAACTTTTACATCATGTTTGCATTTAACCCTCTATGGGCCGAATTTTTTTCTTAAATATAGAAAGATGTATGCAATGGAAAATCAACAATTACAAACCTATATATGCAGATTAAAAATAATTTACCAGTTTAAACAATTTTATTATAATTTGTAACTTTCTAATTCTAATTCTTCTATTACTTTTATGTGTAAATAAAAGTATATGATATTGGGTATATGATATATGTATAACTCTGAAGATAGAAGAAAGCACAAGCATTATATTCCGAAAGTTCTCTTTCGAATAAAATTAATTATGTAGAACCTACTTGTTCGATAAATTTCTATTCATCATTGTTTCATCCCTAAACGAAACTTTTCCAGTCTTTCTCTTGCTACGTACATACTAAAAAATAGCAGTGCTATAGTTTTACTTACAAGAAAGGGTATAGTTTAAGTAATAGTAATTATGGACGCAAACTGATTAACATGGAACGTTATGTCCATTCCGTCGTTTTCGTCCGAATTCTCGTCGCTTGTCCCCGTGGCGATTCGCAATTCTCATTGCCATGCTTGTCCTATACGTACCCGCACATACGCGGTTAAATGCTTCACATACCTACGTACACAAACATTCGCCCACACACTGGTGTTTCCACAGTACAAAATCTTTCGCGTAAATCAGTGGCTACGTAAATTTCTAAACCATTCGTAGACGGTAAGACAATAAAATACCCGAAGCCTCGTCGCTCCGAACGAACCTTGCGACCCACGTCCACTCACCCGTACCAGTGACCTGCGATTCCATCGAACCAACAACTGTGATTGATGTTTCACCTGGTCACGACGAACGTGGAAAAATGTAAACCTTTGCACGATAAAGGCAGTGATAACGAAATGCTGCTCGAGGAAATATCGACCTACGCAGCACAGTCATTGAAATCAAGATTAACGCAGCGACTTCAATAAAGCTATTCCTATTTTACATTCTTCTAGAGTATTCTGGGATACTCTAGAATATTTTTATATACTCTAGAATATTATGATGCATTCTAGAACCTATTAGTAAATTTTTGTATAACCTGGTGCATTTAATATATTATTGTATTTCCTGGTAGATTCTAGCATATTGT
>CM052096.1:8793525-8809463 GCA_028453745.1 Agapostemon virescens | reverse complement strand
TGCATTTAATATATTATTGTATTTCCTGGTAGATTCTAGCATATTGTTGTAAATTCTGGTATCTTATGTCATATGTTGGTGTATTCGGCTTTATTCTACTACATTCTTAGTTACTCTAGTTTGTTTTTGTATATTCAGAATATTATGGTGACTTCTAGTATATTATAGTCCATTCTGGTATATCCTCCTATTTAATTAAACAACATACTATTTTCAATGTTATTGGTATTTTTAATTTAATTTAATTGCCAGGTATCACGTATAATAATTATGTGTGAAAGACGATATTTGTCAAATGTCCACCACGACCACGTTTACAGACATCAATTCGAACATCAAAATTTTCGATGATATTCCGACATATTTGCTCGTTTAACACTTTGCACTCCAAGCAATTTTAATTCCTAACTCGAGACATTTTTTGTCCTAGAATAATTCCATTGTACGTGGCTCATTTTCTTCCGTGCATATAAAATTTGTTACTAATAATCGTATATGTAACACTTCAATTTGTACTGATTTTTAAAATACAAATATTGTAATGTTAATGTTGTTTTTCAGGTTACGAATTGTTCCTGGTACGTTGGCATAAACATTGTTTTTCAAATAACCCTAAAGGAAAAAGTCCACCGAGATTAAATCACACGAGGTGTGCAATCTCCACGTCATCATTCCTTGAAATTAATCCTTTTCAATTCATCAGCATTACTGACTTGAATGCCATCTTCTTCGTCGCTTTGTTAGTCACCGTTTTCGTCTGTCAGTATGTTTTCGTTGGAATTCTGTCCCCTGACCTCGAATACAGTGTCGTATTCCTTGAAATGAATCGACCATTGAATTACAATCGCAATAAAGTGATGTTTCCACGCTTTGTGTGTGGCGTAGCTGCATCTTGTTGAAAATAAACATTGCTTATGTCGATTCCATTTAATTCCAGCCATAAATAATTAATAATCATTTCGTTCAAACGCGCGTCACTCGAATCAAGTGCAGCATCAAAACCAGCGAGTAAAACTCAATTAATCAGAATATAACTATGTTGTATGGTTAATCGGGCAGTCTCTAAAACCCTCAATTATTCGATCAATATCCTACTGTAGGTAATTGAACGTCCCACTCGATACAATCATACCGCTCGAATGGTGGCAATCAAATTATACTATTGGAGTTACGATGGCTATTAACAATCAGAGAGACGCACAGCGGTATCAAAGCCCGAAATTATCGTCAAAACATTAAAAATCAACGTCCTCGGTGGGGAAGTTTTCACTTGCTGATTAGCTGATTTAACCCCTTGCCGTACAAATAAAATTGAAATTGACGCGTCCTACAAAATATTATTTAACTGGCTCAACTGAACAGTTATATGCACAAAATTAAACATTATTAATAGCTACGTCAAGCAGATAAAAGAATATTTTTTTATATCCCTTGGTACTCGAATCGAATCGAAATCGATGCACGATTTTCGACGTCCGCCAGAGACAGCTCTTGTCGTCTCGGAGACGTCTACAATGGCATATAAAATAATTGACATCTAACAGACATCATTGTATGCCAAGGGATTAACGACGTTTCTGTGAGGCGGGAAAAACCAAAGGCGCCATACTTTTATGTCTGAGTAGCGATTGCACTCCGAAGTTCGAGTTTGTTGGGCAGTCATTTCTTGTGAACGCGGGAGACAGTGCGAAGCGCAAAGTGTAAAGCAAGTAACTTTTTATGGAAAGCATTATTTTCAACTCTGTGAAGTGGATGTTGCACCTGGTGTAAGTACAACATTTCTTAGTACTAATATAGCGAGAATTGTTGACTATTAAATTTATAAACTGATAAATTATTGACTCGAATTGTAAGAAGAAATGGAATGTATGCATTGTAATTTGTGGACTAACTATTTTTGTTCTAGGAGATCCTCCCTTAAAACTTCATTGCATAATTAGTTTATACTTTAATCTTCGTGTAATTTAAATTTTAGCTGCATCGCGCTGCATTTTATCGCGAATTAATTAAATTATTTCAAGATGTTAGAACAGCCATTTCGTCAGACAATGTCGATAATATGCAGATACCATTTTTGTAAAAATCAAATCATTCTTTGTAATACGTATCAATCTCATTATATCCACCATTTTGTCTTTTAAAATTTGAATTTGTAATCAGAGCTGCTGAAAATATACAAATATCAAGTTTTGTCGAAGAAGTTGCTGAGGATGGCCATTCTTTTTACAAAAATTCCAGAATAATAAATATTTCTCTGAACGAGACAAATACGTTCGAACACGGGTTTCGTTGAAACGAGAGATAACTGTTTAATGCGTTTTCTGATTTTTTCGTATCATCAACAGTAAATGAGATCGAGTATGCTGCTTAGATTTTAAGACGACAGCAGGTACAAACTGATCACGAGTACAAACGATTTCTGTGGGCGTTCCTAACGGCTACTTATCGAGCACCCAGCACTACATCTTTGGCGAGGCCAAAAAGGCAATGTCTTCATCATGCGTAAAGCAGCGAATTGACTATTGTTTACAGCGGCGTGTGTGCGTCAACAATATTTTGCGTACTCCTTCCCAGCGAGTTATTTCACGTCTGTGTGTGTATACGTGTTTGACCCCAGCACAATAGATGGGAACAGACCAATGAAAAGCGAGACGGTTGACAAAAGGAACGCGCCATATTTGATGAAAGCCAGCTCGAACGATACTAATACGGCTCTCACGGAAGACTACCAGTCGCATAAACAAGTATTAATACCCCCTTCGCTTTACCCTTTATGAATAAATTCCTCAAACTTATACAGGGCGTTTTATTTGAATGAGCACACTAGAAAGTGTAGGAAAGAGACATTGTTAGATTTTTCAATGTTCGTGAATAAAGCCAGATAAAGTAAAAAATTATAAATGGAGTAATCGATATAAATATAAAAGGTATTCTAAAAATGACGAAAAAATTTTTGAGAAAGCCGTTCCCTGAGGTCATTCGACGCAACCTATTCCTCGGCAAGAGTTTCCGCCTCAACTTCATTAAGGAGTTATCAACGAAAGAGACAGACCAATCAGAGCGTGACTTTAACGAACGAATTCCGGTTCTGCGACAGCTCCCGATGAGCGTGCCGTTGTTCCGATTTCGACTGCGTTTTTCATTAATAACAGTCCAGGCGAAGTTTGTCGCTAACCGAAAAGTTTTTTCAAATGACTTTCCGGAAGTCAAAGGTTCCAGACCTTTCCGTTCAAGGTTCTCCGACATTTTTGGAGCACTATAATCTTTGAGTCACTATCACTACATAAGTTATTTCGGTCCTGAAGCTTTTACATATATTGAGGTATTACTGTATATTATTTATTGTAAGTAAGGTTATGCGAGTTATAATAATAATGCTGTAGGAGCACAATTTTAATATTTGGAAAAACAATTTACAATTATTATTAAGTACAATTGTTATAAACTCACCGTTCGTATAAATCCTATGTTTACTCAATCAGGAATTAAAAATTGTTAATACAATTGAATGCAAGGAAAGAATCGAAAATGCATGTACAAATTATGTTCATGTAAATCCTATGTTTACTCAATCAGGAATTAAAAATTGTTAATACAATTGAATGCAAGGGAAAGATCGAAAATACATGTACAAATTATGTTCGTGTAAATCCTACGTTTATTTAATCAGGAATTAAAAATTGTTAACACGCGATTTTTTCATCGGCAACCATCCACTATGAAGGGGTGAAAACAACCCTCAAAGTTGAGGTATTTTTGAGATATCTCGGAAACTAGAGGTCGAAAAATTTGAATCTTTTTTTAAATTGTATGTTTTTCAGTGGAAAATCTCGCGCAAGAAAATTTTAACAAAAGTTTTTTATTTAAATAAGTAAACCCATAAGTTTCATCAAAATCAGATTTTCGCATCTGGATATGTCCCCTTGTAAGATAAGTTCATTCCACATGAACTATTTCACCTTGTGTATATGGACTTTTCTACTGTTACTCGTCCCAACAACCGTTGAATTTTTATCAATTTCTTATATGTAAAGATAGCGATGTTAAAATTGTTTTAACACTAGAACTACCGAGTAATAAATGCTGCAGATGTAGATTGCTTTGTAATAAAAACAAGATTGCATTTATTAAGACCTCGTACGATTTTCATCATAATTTCTGCTTCAATGAATAAGTTACTTCAATGAATACTTTTATAATTTCAATAATTGTGGAAGATAAAATTATGGACCAGTCATTTTGACTGGTTTGGTAGTTCTAGTGTTAAACAACAGCGTACCAATTTTTACTGGCGCCTAAGAGTCGCCACTCGATTGCTAATGGTTAAAAATATACGAACATGTAGTTCACCAAGCAGCGATCAAATTTTATCTGAAATATTTGTCAACTGTACTGCAGGGAATGCCTAGGAAATGTTGTGACAAATATGTTACACCCTGTATTTGATAAAACCTTATGCACGTGGAACTTGAAGAACTCCTTTCGCATTAGCATGTGAATAGAGAGATTCTGAACGAGGAGGAAAATCTGCAGGAGAAGAAAATCTTTGTTGTTGCAGCTTGGCATCGGATAAAAATACCGAAGTTGGTTCAGGATGCACAATAAAACTATGCTTCACACGGACGTTCCGCTCGCCTAGAACGATTGTTCCCTTTGCAAAGCCCTTTTGCCTGTTCTCGCCGCGCTCTGGGGGAGTTCGCTCCTCGCTCGACCCTTCGTGAAAGTCCTTAGCGCGAATAAGAACAAGATTAATGCCTAGCTTCGGCAGTGTTTCGGCGACGCAGCGCAGCGCAGGGGATAAAACGCGCATGCATTCGTCCCGAACTAACGACACTCCGTTTTCGTTTACAGAATAGCTTCAGGCAGTCGGAAAATGAGCGACCAATGCAAAGACGGCTTTGTGTTCGGGTACAGTGATTCCGCTGATCGCACGTATTTGCTTTCGCCGATCTGACAAGGGAATACGCTGTGCCCACACACAGCGATTATTATGAAACGTATGGGAGATAGGGGTTAGACATATATATAGCATATATTTTTCTATATTTTTGAAACTACACGGTGGATAGAAATTTTGCTCAATTTGTTTCTTTCAGTTTTTGTTTTACAATTGTTAAGATATTTGACGTGCAAATGGTAGGGCTCGTTTATGAGGCAGACAACGACGAAGCTGTTTTTGAGGAAGCCGTTTTGAAAACGTACAACTCGCAAAATTAAGCAAAGTAGGCTCCTTAGAAAAGCATGCTCCTTAGAAAAGCATGTTCTTTAGAATCTTTAGTTTTAAGGGCGCAAGGAACCGTAGGGGTGTACGAGACCAGAAAAGCTATCCGATTGGTTAATGATCAGTAGATACATTTAAAATTTACAAAATCCATTTAATGAAAAATGCAATCTTTATATTGGAAAATATTAATATAAAAATTAATATATTTATTTTTTCATAATGTACAGAATGAGCAAATTGCACACTAGTTATAGGAAGGTTTTAATCATTTACAAGTATTCAATACATTTTTTGGTAATGCTTATTCGTCATCTTCATCATTAGGAATATCAAAAGGTGTTTTACTGTTTTATCATGCTACTTGAATTTCTTTATAATTTTCACATAATGGTAGACAGTATATTATTTTATATTTCATAAAGTAGTAAAAGATGATAATGAATAATTAAATAAAACTTAGAACTCTTTCACATATTGACAGACTCTTTCATACACCATCCTCACATTTCTAATTTCGAAGCAATTAACAATTATTCATTATCGATGATTCGTTTTTTATCACACATACCAATTTCTTAACATTGAATTCCCCAGAATTATACTTCTAACATTTAATACTCAATACTAATTTTTATATTTAATTTAAACAGAATAATTCATAGAATAAAATATGGTAAGAATTTTTTAGTTTAAAGTTAATAGTATTTTATTTTTTTTCAAGTCATCATTAATTGTGTTATTATTCAGTATATTGTACAACTATATATTACAAGAATTTGTACGTTAAAAATGACTAGTATTTTATTTTTTGCTGATCTGTTAAAATTGATCTGTTATTATTGGATACACTGTACAATAAAATTTCATCTACATGATTTTTAAGAAACATTACGTCAAATCTGCCAATAGCAAAAGTAATGGCATACTTCTGAAAGAACCTCTTTCGAATCATAGTTCAAGCCTACCCGCATATTGTTCAATCACCTGTCCATAAACAGTTATGTATATTTTGAGTGCCATCTATATTTGTACACTCCTAGATTTGCTCTTTTGGAAAGCGAATGTCTTGAATGCGAAAACCTCTATACTATAATTTTATTCAATTTCTTCCAGATCCATTTCGAAAATCTTCACAAACTCAAATATAAATTTACTTCAACTAAAATTGTTAAATCAAGGAAGGAAACTTACATACACGTTTTTTGTCAATAACGAAAGCAGATTTCAATCAATAACAAATTGATTTTGTCCACTTTTCTGTTCTTCTTTAACCATCCTAATAAATTATGACTTTTATTAATATCCCCAGATTATTTGAACTCGAAGAAACTTTATCTTGATTTAAAAAACATAGCGTCATTTATTTACTGTAAGACAAAAATGATTAATGTCAGTTACAGTCATGATCGATAGCAAAACGACAAATTATAGTCATACGGTCGGATATGTGTTGAAAAGTTCAATAAACATTAATTTCTTCTTTCATGAATGTTGACATTTTAATTAAGTAACTTTCCAATCATGAATATGTAGGAAGTCGTAAGGTAAGATAAATCAAGCTGACGTAACAAAAGTTTTACCACAATCCACGTAAATGCGACACAGTTTATATTAAAATGGATATTGCGATACAGTAATGTGAAACAATAATTTATCGAATTCAGGAAATAATGAAAAATTGTGGACAGGTGATAACGAACATCAATCAAAACGTAAATAATACCAGCTCTCCATTTTTCTGAAGCTTTTAACGTTTTACATTTCCATTAATTATTTTTACAGTAAATGCATAAATTCCGTCGTTTGTAACGAGAGGCGAGGAATTGCGTGAATACAAGTGTTCAAATCCCCGCAAAAAAGTGCATATGTTACTGAAGTAGTCCTATGTGATAAATCTGCAACGAGAAAGCGACTTAATTCAATCAGCTTCCACAAAACCTTGTTACCACACTTGTTAACAAGAACAGTGCAAGGCTTTTATACGACGACGTTCAAGCTCGCGTTCCCTTGGCTCGTCAAAAAGTGCGGAATACCAAACGGAGAGGTTTAACACATCAAACTTGTATAATTCAAACCTGTTTCTTCAGGACTGTCACTTATTTTGATTTATGCCATAC
Source organism: Agapostemon virescens (assembly GCA_028453745.1). Classification (NCBI taxonomy): domain Eukaryota; kingdom Metazoa; phylum Arthropoda; class Insecta; order Hymenoptera; family Halictidae; genus Agapostemon; species Agapostemon virescens. Next base: position 8,802,122 of record CM052096.1, on the reverse strand, counting down.
TTTTTATCGATGTTTCATTAAACTTTACGCCGCCATTTTCATTGCGATGTAGTTGAATCAATAGAATTTTGTTAGATAAATATCTCGATAAATATCAATTTTCTAGTTTCAATTTCATTCAGTAAATTAATTTAATTTTGTGGCAATTTTTACGATCGATATTTGGCACATAAACTATTGAGTCATATAATTTAGTCATAACAAAAGTACCTATTATTACATCTTTATGGTTGTGCCTACATAAATTGCTATATTCCGAATTTCAAGTGTTTCACTACTTTTATAGAAATTAAGGAAAATTTATGAAAAATATTTATGTAATTAAGAATTTTTAATAACACACTGTGAAGTGTAATTTTCATTATAAAATAAAAACAGTTCTACGGCTTCGTTTATAAATGGGGATTTATTTTCATCGAGTTACGTGTAACACGAGTGAAACTGTTAAATGAAATGTAATACTTTTATTTGAACACAAGTGGAAATGAAATTTTATTAATAATTTATAATTCGTTTTATCTTTACCTATTTTCAAGTAACAAATATTAACATTGACTACTAAAAAATGATCTCTGAAAAATCCTGCAAGAGATCAAACGATTTAATGATTCTAATTAAAATTGCAAAAGTAAAGCTTATTGCAGTGATACTTATTGAACGATTTTAGATTATGAAAATCGTAACGAAGGGTGGTTTAACCCTCTATGAGGCTGTGTAATTTTCAAGTCTTATGTTAATATATGGACATTTTACCTAAAGATTTTAATTTTTTATAAGATAACATATACGTTTAAACTATATAATTATATCAAAAGTAAATTTGATATTTGTTTTGTGTTTGAATTTGAATCTTGAGTCAATTTTTAAATTTAAGAAATAATTCGGCCCAGAGAGGGTTAAGAATAATGTCCCATAAATAATAATATTAATTAAAGCTAGACAGTACATTACATTAAATCGTTTCGATAAAGAATTCTCGTAGCAATTTTGATTTTACATTTTCAGCGAACTTTATCTCGTAGAGTCGGTCTCTTTCAGCATATATCACTATTCTCGATGTATTTTATGGCTTACATTCTACAGAGAAGACGTGTATCCACGTAAATACTTATGGACGGTAGTGTACCCGTGTGCCACTGCACTTTCTTTCCTTTCTTACCATTTTCTAGGAGGTTGATTCAGTTCCGAATCGGCCAACCGCAGAATCTTCTTCTCCTGTTCAGAGCCTAAGCAGGAACTATTCACCGAGAAGCCTTAGCACTTCGAAGAATATAAAACCCAGATTCCACCAAGTTTTCAAGCTCAGTCCTTTTTAGATTACCCCCCTGTCTGATCTGTACAGACGTGCAAACATCCGAGATGTTATCCTCTAACCGAATTCCAACAACGACGTACCGACAAGACGTGCTACTTCTTCTTTAATACAAATCATGCTTCGAAATACTTTAGTTTTTCAACAAAATTCTCTGTAAACTAATCTGCTTTTTCAAAGACAATATTTGTTCTTGAATTTTTACGAATAGAATTGGCACCCTTAGGAACTTCTCCAGATATTTCAGAATTTGTAAGATTGAAACTCCTTAGAAATAAATTCTTCTGAGACGGTTATGAAAAATGTTTCCATTAAACAAATGGGAAGTAAAATTATTGTGTGCTACACCAGAATAGTGTAATTACCATTTACAGATTTATTTGTTAATACTTTACCGACCGACGATTATTCCAGAATTTTTGTAAGGTCCATGATGCATGACTGAAAATTTTTTAATGGGTCTTTCAACGCTGACAGCAATTTTTATTGGGGATCAACAATGCATCCCCAATAATATTGTCTAATAATGTTGTTACAAATTGGAATGTAAAAATAGAATTTTAAGCTTCAAGGAATACAAGCGGTAAGGAATACTACTTATGGAATCCGCATAAGTAAATTTGATAGCATTGAAAGACCGATATGAATATCGGAATTCCTGATCACAGTAGTTTTCCATGTATTCACGGTAGGTTTTATGGCCCAATTGCCCTGTTCGTCGATGTAGACCGTCGACAGCCGCGTCGAAGGACACCTTTCGGCCCGGTACCGATTGCGAGGGAATACGGCCTTCTTGTTAATTAACCCTTTTTTTAATGAAGCCGTCGAAGACATTTCAAACAAATGCCTTCGCACAGGCTGTTCCTCGACCCGGACGGAACAGCGACGGAAGAACGCTTCATCTTTTGACGCTATCCATGAATCGACCTAATTTTTGGTATCTTCATATGATGCGAAGTGCTGCTCAGACAGGCCATGCCTCATCGATCGAAACAAGTAGTAATCAGAAGGAGCGATGTCTGCTGAATACGGCGGGTGGGCTTACTCTCAATTAAGGTTACTCCCAATTAAATGTTTCCAAGTAGGTTTTGACCGATGCCTGGCAAGCAGCATTTCGCATGTGGACAATCGGCGTTCAATGTTCCTCCGTGTCAGTTCATATGGAATATAATTTCCTTGCTTTTCAATCATTCCCAATGATTTTGAACGATGCGAAATCGCTTGTTGAGTCACTGATCATACAAGTGCAAGTTTTTCTTGCCTTCCACTACGTTCTTTGTCTTCAACATCAAATTCACCGTTGTTAAACTTTTGAAATCATATGCTTCTACACGCAATCGATGCGTATCAGCTGCAGAGTTCTTCAAATTAAAAAAGTGAATCAGAACTTCCTGCAAATGACGTTTATTCGACTCAAAACTCGACATTTTTGCACGAAACAAATTATAGGACGCTGATGCACAATCGCTAATATTTGGAAGTTATATTTCTGACAAATGTGCAACCTTACATTATGACGTCTATGAATGGACTTACGCTATTTTCAAAATCAATGAAACGACGTTTTCAATTCTTAAGAAAGCACAAGTCCATAGGAAAAGTAAATTTCCCTTGAAATTCAAATAAATGTATACACTTTTATGTTATAGAATCAAAAAGATATTCAACTTTCATTCTTTGTTAAATAATTTTTACATTAAAATTAATATAGTTTTATTAATTATTATTCAGTCTTCTCCAGTTTGTGTAGGCGGGAGGGATTTAAAATAACTGTGGTGTGCAGGTGGTATATAATGTAATAAATCCATTAAGTCCTTATATATTAGGTTTCATAAATCTGGGATCTCATAAAATTTTATTGCATAATTATTTTCCATTTGAAACTCTCACAATGGGACTTTTCCATTTTTTCCATACTTTTGAACAAGTCAAATGTGTTCCAAAAGTTTCATATGTTATGAAGTGTAATGGTAGCCACGCAGCGTACGATAGATAAACTTTGAGGTAGCAGTAAATGAACAATATTAAGGCTTGAAATTTTCCCGTTATGATACAATTTACCCTAAGCAAGAGAGAGAGAGAGTTATGAAACAATTACCTCCACATAACTCCGACAGTTTATGACGTACTTGCTGAGACTGCGCCTCTGACATTAGCTGCTCGTTAATTCGAAAAAACTTCTTACGTAGAGGAACTTACAATTAGTTCGTGGAGAATGCTACTTAACCTATTACGCTATATTTTTCCAAACGCTATGTTAATAACGATGCGATATGTAGAAGTCGTATGTGAGCTGGAACGGAAGCTCATTTCAGGAAACTTGTCTCTTAATGAATAAGATAGAAGGAAAGTTTAATGATATAATTAACAGATTCGAAGACTGAAATTAATGTGTACGTTTTAATGACGTAGATAGTTTATACCGGGAGGCATCGTGCAAGCAATGGGACTGGAATCGATTTTATTATATAAGTCACGATCATGCATTTATTATTGTTTATTAAATGTGTGCGGTAACCAAAGAATAAAATAAATTCATTGCAGATTTTATGTATTCGTAAAAGAAATAAATACATGAAATTTAAAACATCAAAAATTGATATTAAGAAATTTCTATTCACCGTCTGTTTCTTGCAATTGATTACACATATTTTTATTTTTAATGCAAAAATAAATAATGCAAGTATAAATAAAATAGTGATAATGTTCTCTTATATTTCAGAAATTGCTAGATGCTATAAATGTACGACTGACTACGTACATGTAATTGTTTTAATTATAAAACCATAAAACTAGGTTGAGTGCAAACTCGTTCAAGTTTAGTTAAAAATTTCGGCTATATTTTTCAATCACTGTTTCATTGCAATTGTGTCCACTCAATTTTAGCAAATCCAATTAAATGATTGAAAGATATAAAATTGTATCACAATGTGCTTCAAGAATTATAATTAGGCACTGATTAAGGTATGCCATAATTGTTTAAAATATTTCACAGGCGTTGATAATTTAAATATTGATAGAACTATACATAAACACGGACTATAACTAACTTGGAATAATACAAATACATTTTTATTTATTTTTCAGTATTACAAGAGAATATTTGTTGAGAATATGGTTTTTGAATGAAAAAAATATGTGCAAAAAATCTGATAAAATTTTAGAACAACAGTCGCAACAATCTGTCGTTACTGAAAAATTGTAAATTACGTTGAAAGTTCGATAAGAAATTCAGACTCCTTTCAATCTTTTGCATGCAATTGAAAGAGAAAAGTGGAGCAAAGGTTATCCTTTACTTGAAAACTAGATTATTCTAGTTTTCCCTGTGTACCCTCTTGGTCAAGACAGAGGTCTGAAGACTTGCTAGGCACAAAGGGTTGTCCCTTGGTAATCTATCGGATGGTCTATTGCAAGTTAAATTTGGTTTGGGGACCTTTTGACCCCTTTATGCAGCCATTCTCCTCCGGGGTCTGGCGAATTGTTTCCATTACATCGACACTAAAACTGTAAAGTACCGACACGCATATAAAACGATCATGTTCCGTCCTGTGCGAAATATCTGAAACCCTATCTACCTTGCCCAATCTTCCCTGGCACCACTAGCTCAAATAACCGATTTCCCTCTTGTCTGTCGTGTATGACATACGTGGAAAATTGAATTGCATAGATCGTTTCAATTGAAATGTCTAAACTGAAACAACTCGTGCTCAAGTGTGCAACCATAAAATGTTTTACACACAGTCTAAGAAATTCGAGCGAACTCCTTTGATGTTTATGTTCCTCAATTTTTCTCTGTTATAAAGTTAACCCTTTGCACTCAATGCAATTTTAATTCCACAATCGACACAGTTTTCGACCTAGAATATTTCCATTGTGCACAGTCCATTTCCCTTCGCGTGTATCAACTTTATTACTATTATTTGTATATTTAAGATTTTTTAAATACGAATATAGCGATGTAAAGTTATTTCGAATTATAGTATGCCAATTTTTAGTGGCGCCCCAGAGGAGCCATTGGAGCGCTAAGGGTTAACATCCAACGATTAAAAACAAATGGTTAAAATGTTTTTCATTTTAGTCAAAATGGCTGGTCCCTAATTTTATCATCGAAAAGTATTGAAATTATAAAAATATTCTGATCAGAATGTTTCGAATGAACTTATTCATTGAAGTAGGCATTACTATGAAAACTGTACGAGGTCTTAATAAATACAGTCTTATAGTTATTACAAAGCACTATAAATTAGCAGCATTTATTTCTCGGCAGTTCTAGTGTTAAATATCTACTTACTTTGCTTTATTGGTAAAAACTTCTTAAGAAAAATCATACATTATACTGACAAATTACTAAATAAAACAATTTATGAAAACTGCATGTGCTCAGTCTCAAGTAATTTTATAAAGTATTTCGATCATTTACTATACAGTAGGTGATTGAATTATTAGAGACACAGCCCGAAAAATTTATGTCTATTTTGTTACTTCATAAGAAAAGAAAAGAAAAATTCTATAAAGCTAAATTGTCATGTGAAAATTTATTGATTTTGAATAGTCTCATCAATTTATCCAAATGACTGTTATAATTGAATCACCCACTATATTGTATGTAGTATGTTACGTCACGTTTTAAGATATGGTTATACTTATTGTTAATTATACTATCAGTTATATGGAAGTGCATGATGCATCACAGTCAGTAGAATTCTTCTCATCTGAACGATAACTATAATGTATATTTATATGAACGAACTTTTAGACAGTGACTGATTGATTGAACTCCAGCCGAGCTCTGTTATCCGAACTCCTGCTGAGCATCGTTGTAATTATGTGTATGAATGTGTAACCGGTAAACTAAATACGTATTATGAGCAGATCGAAATTAAAAGAACTCATATTAATGCAACATTTAGCTAAACATAGTTAACTTCTTCTGTAATTGATTAAATAATTCTCCTTTGATATAATATTAATATATTCTTTAACTAAACATAATTTACTTGCTCTGTAGTTGGTCCTTGTCCTTTTATCGAAGGATACAAAAGAAATCGATACTTTCTATGAAATTAAAGAACTTCTTCCCTTAATTTGAGTTAGCAGCTGCTCCATTGACAATTGGAAATATTAATCTGTACAGAAGAAGTAACTTCAACAATAAATTTAAAAAGTTATAAAATGAAGCTGTCTACGATTGGATAAATGAAATCAAATATTTTCAGATATGGTAAATTTTATGATAACATGCCAGCGTGCTTTTGCAGTTAGGATTCGTTATTTTTTCGAAATTAAGCATGACAAATTGGCCATTCCATTAACAGCAATATAATTTATCTCTTTTATGCATTCAACAGTTAAAAAATCATTATAACCATATTATATATTTTTTCAATTTCTACAAATTTTATTCGTAACATTTTTACATATACAAGTCGATATAGTTCGTTGGACATAGTGAATTCTAACACTATTTCTACTAAAGGTGCCAAAACACACCTTTCAAAACATTAAATAAAAATTGAAATTGCAAAAATGCATTAAAGGGTAGTTATTCAATAAATCTGTTTAAAATAACGTAAGTTGAGATAAGTAAATATGTATTAGTCTTTACAACAGAATAAATTAAGTGACTTCATTTGCTTCACAACTGACACATAAAAGAACTTCTTAAAAAATTGCAATTTATCGGATACGCCCTTAAAAACTCATTTCTATAGATTTGTTAGTTCAGTTCATTCAGTAGAAGATATTACTTAATGAACAAAGGTTGACACGTTTTTATACGTCCATGAAATCAACAATTTTTAAGGTATCAAGAAATTCTTTCAGATTTGTTCGTATATCCATAATGATTACAAGATATTCAAATTATTACAAAATCCGCAACTCTACACCGAAAAGTGTCCCATTTCTCACGGAATGGCTTCTTTCCAACCTCGTTAAGTCGAGATGGAATAGTACACTCCTTTCCAGGTTTGTACTTAAGCGACCATATTGCTATCATCGACCGGATACTTCAACAGGATAGTTTACGAGTCTGATATCGAATTATTTATTTAGCAAATGCAGGGGATAGTATTGTAGACTTGAATAAAGAAAAGGTTATAAATAGTAATTATTACTATTTTCTCCACGATTTCGGAAAACTGCAACTATTTAAAAACTACTTTTACAAGTCATCCAGCAAACTAGTCGATAAATACAGTCACTGACATTAATATTCAGTGAACGGTCTTCTTTCCCTAATATTTATAGACTGGTCTATTCCGTTTGTGAAAACAACTCAAATCGTTCGGTTTCATTCGAAGGAAGTTATTCTATTATAAAGTATGTCCGAATATTAATTCCGGCTACTGTGTGTGTCCGATACTGTGGAGAAGTTTGCCTACTTCTCGAACTCATTGCAAGTTTCGATTGCGATCTGTGGTAACGCGACCGCGCTCGGAAGCTGAGAATCACTGGAGTTGGAAGCCGAAGAGGTAGAGCAGGAAATCAAACAGGGTGGCAGAAGGTAAGGCAGAACAGAGCAGGGCAGGGCATGGCAGGGCAGGGCAGGGCAGGGCAGGGCAGAGGGAAGCAGGAGGTAAGCCGGAACAGAGCGGAGCTAGGGACCTCACATGTCGCGGCCGCGGGGCAGTACGGTTATACCAAACCCCAGTTTCGATTCCCGCCCCGGTAGTTTCTCATGATTGAGATACGTAATCGGTATTCCTCGGTGTATCTTACCCATTGTACTTATACAGGGTGGTGTCATATAACCTGTGGGATAACCGGATAAATGTTGGAAAAATAGGTCAAAAGTATGGAATTCAATTTGTCCGTTTGAAACTTTGTTTTCGAGAATGCAGACATCCTCAATCTGTAGACGCTCATCTCGCGACGTGACTGTAAGAAATATACAGAAACTAATGAAAACTGTACTCCAGTAATAATTTGTTTCTTGCTTTATTCATAATGTTATTGTTTAGGTGGTAGAACAACGGTTTAGACAGTTCTACGGCTTCCTTACATCTGCGTTTCAAAGAATGACAAGAGTATGACAAAAGTGTAAGGCGTATACCATTTTATAGAAAGAATCACATCATCAATTTGATTTGACTTTATATTAACAATTAACCGTCCAACAGCACATATAGATACGAATGAAAACTGTACTTTTGTAAGTTTGTCTGATAAATCCACAATGTTTGTCTGATAAATCCACAATGTCTACCTGATTGTTGCACAATGTTTGCCTGATTGTTTCACAATGCTTGTCTAACAGATCCACAATGTTTGCCTGATTGTTCAA
>CM052096.1:8745890-8788525 GCA_028453745.1 Agapostemon virescens | reverse complement strand
GTCATGGCAGTCAAAGTGTTAAACAAACTCTAACAAATATAAATCTCCTGCCTTCGTTTCAAAATGAAATCCAATTTCATTCTTTTATTAGGAGTACAAATAAGTCTCCACCGTTTGAAATCTACCTAACCCAGACCTAAACAACAAATTTATTTTTAAACATCGACAAATAATTCTGTCACCCATGGTGACATGACAGTCAAAGTGTTAAACAAACTCTAACAAATATAAATATCCTGCCTTCGTTTCAAAATGAAATCAAATTTTATTCTTTTATTAGGAGTATAAATAAGTCTCCGCTGTTGGAAATGAGCACTCGCACACGTGGCTTCGAACATATCACATATCTATCGCGCCGCATCTCAATCATGCCGCGCGGACGCTTGATCGTTTATCGCACGCCGTTTCTTTCGTGCATTGTTTCTCAGTCATATCGCGTATCAGTCGCGCCGCGTCTCAATCGCACCCTCTCTCGCACACAAACTCATTTATACTTCTCGCATCCTACACGAGGTTACGGTTTCTCCGTGGAAAAACGTACCATTTGAAGGTTTCCGGCTCCTCCTTCAATGACGATAAGACGCAGGCGTCGTGACAGGGCTCAGCAACAATAGTGAGTCGTAGTCTAACGCACGTCTCACTTGTAACGTGGTGTGAGGAAAGAGTAGAGTAGTAGAACTATGAGAGAGAGTAGACTACCAATTCTAATTGGTAGAAATTACATGGGAAAGTAGAAAAGACATTTCTTAAAATATTTTTATTCCAAGTCGTAATAAAAATTTAAAATATGCCATTTGCAGAACTTTGTTAGTTATACGCATGTTGAAAATTTCACCAAAATCGATTGAAGCAGGCAAAAATGACACGCGTAGAAAAATGTAAGGATTTGTGGAGTTTAAGCAGACACTGTAGAGGAATCGTGAAAAATTGCTATTTTCGTGTGTATGTCAATCAATTTCAGATGCTTTCAGACTACCAGATTCGTCTTTAAAATTTTCAGTACGTGGCTCAAATAAAAAATGTTTAAAAAGCTCCTTTTTTATTGGCCATGTAATTCATACTGTGGCGGCTACCAATTACAATATTTACAAAATTCATTTCGCATATCATTCATTCAATTAATGTAACTAATTGCTCAAGAAAAGTCAAGAGATTTGGCCCAATCTTAGGGTTAGATCAGAAGATAGATAGGGGAAGATTATTATCTTTGGCTTAGAAGCGCTATTCGGGTGCTAAGGTTTAATGCCCTGGTTGAAATATTTTTAAAACGTTAGTTAGATTTAAACAGTGTCCAAATACTTTTATGAGCCACTGTATATACTAGCAAATTAATGTTCAGTAGGTTTAGCGTTAATTCTAATCATTTTATTCCATTTCAACATCCATCCTGTCCTTACTGGAAAACCCTTTATGATACTTATCCGCGGCGACCGTATCAAGCTTGCCGTTCAGCTACGATCCATCTATCTAGTCAGAATAAAAACTTCGCATCCGATTCAAAGAGCATAGCTAGCCATCGTGAGTTTTTGGTGAAACCTCTCTCAGTCCAGTCCCAAATCCATTACCACGTCAATGCCAAAAAGTCTGCGGTACTGAAAAATATACCACAGATCGTAGCAATTACAAATCACCTTTCGTTGATGGACGTTTCCAACAGACGTTACAGCAATGCCTCGACGCGTGTATGTGAAAGCTTCAGAACCGAAATGTCGCTCAGATACAGTTCGCGAAATTACTATAGTTCCGTGTGCAATTTCTTCCTAACTATTGCGGGGTATGCTGCCTCTGTCCGAGATAACATTCGTTGCGTATAGCACATGATGTGCGTCGAAAGGGTTTGCTCGAAGGATCATCCACAATGATTTTGGAAAAATGTAATAATTACTGAGGGACCAAAGACTTCCGTTGAAAAGCTCCGATAACAAGTCCCACGTGACTCGGTGAAACTCCGGTAGTTTCAGAAGACAAACGATCTATACTTAACGATGTTCTACGATGTTCCGAGATGTCCTAACAAGGTTTTAAACGGTTCCAAGAGGTTCTAACAAGATTCTAAACGGTCCTAAAGAGGTTCCTCGCGGTTCTAACGAGGTTTTAAGCAGTTTTGTTTTCGGTCTCATAAAAAGTCTGCCATTTTGCCTTGGGCCTAATTACCTTTCACTCGCGCCCTTATTTACGTGAAGAGTGAGGAAAATTTCCTTGTTTCGTACGCAAATTTGACAACCGTGTCGAGTAAATCCAGGTCAAAGGTTCATCGATGTTCGTGAGCCGTTATCTTCTTTCGGAGAAGCACTCGTTGAGGCCACGTTTCGTGACACTTCAGGATTAACCAAAACAACCCTTAAAACTCGTTGCAGGCCAGCCTGAGTATCGACACGCCAATTGTAGACGGTTCGACGATACCAAAATATAAATCGATGACCGTATTATAAACCGTCCCTGAGCTGATCTCGAGAGTAAATGTAATTGAATTTTAAAAAAGAAATACACCCTCGTCATCCCTGTTCTGTTAAGTTGACAAATTAACAAGACTTGGTTTCACATTGTATTAAAAACACGAGGGATATAATTGCATTAGTTAATTCCCAAACCTCTGCGTTATTAAAAATAACTTTTACGTCACTGTGTTACAGTTTCGAAATCAGTAAAAATTAAAGTGTGCACGTACGAGTAACAGTAATAAATGTAATATACACGAAAGGAAACGAAACATGTATAATGGAATTATTCTGCAACAAAAATGTTCTAGAATTTTTAATAAAAATTGTTCGAAGTGCAAAGGGTTCAACTAATACTTGAATTCAAAGATACAAACAGAAATGATGAAGGCAAAGCTTGCTGATTCTTGGCAGCATTGAGAAAGGAAACTAGAAAAGGTACATGACTTTATAATTATTCACATCACTCTATCTAGCCATCTTTAAGTTTCGGTATTGCTACAAATTGCTTTCCATTTGCATACACTTTGCGAACTAGTATTTCCCAAAGGCTTTCGATGGGGTCGTGGTGCGGAGAACAGGAGGGTCACTGCTTTAACCTAATATTTGTGTTGCGAAACCATTCTCTGCTCAGTTCTGACGTGTGAACGACCATGTCATCCTGTTGCAATGATACAATCGAACCTGGTTCTTCGATGAGCAAAATCAATACATTTTCTAAATGTTTCTTACAGGGTGAGGCACTTAAAACCGCCTGAATAACTTTGCTGCTATTGCTGATAAGAAAAAATACATCAGGCCAAAATTATTTGGTATCGAGGGGCCATCTATGTTTTCTTACTTGCAATTCTAATAGACTATTTCAAGACGAGTACAACGAGCTATTGGAAAGGTCATTCGTGGTCTGGGTTAACCCAATTGTGGTGGAAAATAATTTACTTTGAAGAATTGGTCGAACGCTTCTTTGCCGTCTCTGATTATTGATATTACTTCATCCCTGTCTGGTAATTTCTTGTTATGGATCGTTCAATGGAAATAGACATTCAATCATACATACTATGATTAGTCGTTTATGAGAATCTCTGCCGAGCGAAACGTGTCTCAAGTTCCCGAAATGCGTTTTCGTTTACGAGGAATTTTATTAAAACATTTCAAGAGACGGAACGTGTAGATAACAAAATACGAAGAAGTATGGGGAATATTTTTACACAGTAATAATGAAAATTCAGTACAATTATATATCCATTAAAAAATTATTATAATTAACCTTGCAAATTTTTTAAATTGCCTCCAATAATTTGGACGACTAACTGGAAAGCAGTATCGATTCAATAAATATAAAAATATATTTCTTATACATGTAAAGTATTATATTTCCTATATTTAAATTTGTACATTGTTAGAAGAATATTTGCAATGTAGTACTAAATTTTTTGAAAGATACTTCGCAAACGATACAATATTAAAAATACAGTATATCTAGGTTTTCATTAATAAGTTATTTTAACCGAATCTGGTAAATTTCAGCAAGCTGCTCTAATAATTTGGATAACTAAACGGACAATGGAGCGATCAAACAATGTAGTCCGATAACACGGTCTTTGTTCTCCAGGTGACGTGCAAAGCAACGCAAAGAAGCCACATAAATTACATTCCAGATCGCTTGAAACGATTAATGATTGTTTACTATTTTTAGACAGAGATTGCGGATTACGTAGACATCCAACGAGGTCGCACGCTCCAGTTATTTTCGACAATCCAGGAGCAGAGAGTAAAGAGCGTAGAACGACCTACAAGCTATCTGTGAAAGAATCTGTGTGAAGTGCAGGGGATGGAGGTGTAAGGTAAAATTGCAGGGAAAGTTCGAGTTACTATACCCGCAATACAGAACGTTTCCTACCCTTCCGGATAAACCTATCCACACATAAATGTAATTGCCATTAGCCTAACTTGAAATGAAAAATTCTTTCCATATTCGTCCGATCTCCGTAACACATAAAGGGTGTCCCAAAATTAACGCAAGATTTGAATTAAATAGGAAACACAGTTTTTAGTCTCTAGATCGTTATTTTTTCATTGAATCATAAAGTACGTAGGATAGGGTTAGGTCTGGGTCTGCAATTAATCTTTTCACAGTTGACGAGGTTAAAACACTATTTTGACCATATTTTGTATACAAATTTTCGAACTGCGGCCGCCAAACTTTCATTATTTTTTAAATATTGTTCAATAATTAAAACACGTTCTTATATCGTGTAACGCTTCATTTTTACTAACCCTAAACTCTCAGCTGTCAAATTGTTCTTTTTTCAGGGTTGCCAACAATTTACTGCAAAAATGGCGACAAATTCAAATCTTTCGTTAATTTTGGGTCACTCTTTACAATAAAAATAACATAATGCACCTCGCAGGTTTGCAAACACATGGAACCCAGTGCAAGCAGAAATCAATTGATATCTCGACGCCAAACAAGATTGTTATTTCCGATGATACAGAGCGTTGGAAAAAAGGAGATCGGTAAAATTCCAATCAAAGATGAAAGGAGGCTATTTGACGCAAGCCCTCACACGCAGCAGCATCGATTAATTCCAGAACGGATACTGCGAGCCATAAGTTATAATCCGAGAGACAGATTCCATGGGCCTACTGGTCCAATTCTAAGCCGAGACTCGATTCTCTCAGCGGGAGGTCCTCAGGGGTATCCCAGACCGCACGCGGCGAAGGAAGTCGGGACGAGGTACAGTACAATAAGGAGTCTTGGGTTGGTTCGTCCTCCTTCCTTTCTCTATTACCTGTTCTTCGTCCCCTGTACTGTCTTACTCTGCTTTTCTGCTTTTCTTCTCAATAAGCCGGCTATTTGTAATTCGAAACGCCTATAGTCGCCAGGCAAAACTGGCAACTGCAGAGTACTCAATTATACATTTATCGTTTGTTCTTACTTGAAGAACGAGGCTGGCTTAGCCTTGTATGCGTTTGCAGTTACGCGCATACAGAAGAAACCCAATGACAGTAGCTCGCGAAAGTATTCGGACACTCTTTAAATTTAAATGACTTTTTTAACACATTGCGTACGGGTGACGAGATATCTCGCCTATAGTAAGCCGAATATTGCGGCCAGGTGATGCGAGATATCTCGTGTTCATGCTTCACCAGATATCGTACCCTAAAGCGTTACTCAAGTGTGTAAAATAAATAATAGTTAAAGTGTAAAAGATTCTACATAATAAATAGATGCATAAAAAATACATAGTAATATTTAAGAATACTTTATGTGAATGTAATGCCTGAAGAACAGAGGCCTTAAGATTATTATATTTCAGTATTGTGTTATAATGATTCTTCTCGATGGGAAAGTGCAGAAATTCCATTTAAAAAGGCCATCTCAGGAATTGATAAAGAATAACGGGAAGAGGCCATTCTGGAAGAGGTCGACTGTTTAGTGAGAAAAAATACTTGGCGTATTGTTGATCATTCTAAAAATCGTAACGTAACTGGATGTCGAATGGTATTAAAAAACAAGTATAAAGCCCAAGAAGAGATCGAAAGACGGAAAGCAAGAATCGTTGCCAAGGGATTCACGCAGAAACCGGAAATCGACTATCATGTTTGCGCCTGTGGCTCGTCTGAGTTCTGTTCGGATGTTACTCGCACTGTCGGTAAAGTATGATTTAAAGGCGCATCAATTAGACTTTGCTACAGCATACTTAAATAGGAACATCGAAGAAGAAATATATATATGGAACTGCCGGAATCGTTTGTTGATTCGTTAAACGCAATCATTAAAAAGAGAGGAATTCCGATTGCAATGAAAGCACAGGAAATGCTGAAGGAATTAAAAGCAGGAAACAAAGTGTGTCGTTTACAAGCAGCACTTCATGGGTTAAAACAAGCAGGAAATCGCTGGAAGTCTCGGAAATGGTCTAACAGACGTCATTGTATGTCAAGGGGTTAAGATGGAGACTCGATTAGCTCGATTTTTGTATCCAGTGCGTCGTTTTCAACGCCATTATGGTCGTTCGACCAAGATTTATGTCAATTGACAAATCTGGATGGGTTTACTATTGATATTTCCTTATACAGGCGTGTACTGATCTATAATTCATCATATCAGGCAAAAATCCGGCGATGTTCGAAGTATGAAAAAAAGTAATAGATGCTACGTTCAATTCACTGCAAAGTGTAGATTTGCGTAAAACCGTCACGTAAGGAAAAGGTTAATGACGAGTGCAAACTTGCAAGAAGAAGAAGAGCGGATCGACCGGTCCGAGCACCGAGCAGCCGACGCCTTTGAGGAGGTAGTACTTTTAAAAAATTGGAAGATGCAAAACAGGAGGAGATGTTTGAGAGGAAGGACGAATTGCTTGATTAACCAGCACTCGCAGATTAAACGTATGCAAGGATATTTCCTTGTTACCGTGATGGAAACTCTGCCTAAAACTTGAAACTTTAACCTTTGAAACTGTATTTGATACGAAAACGTTCGTTTCAAATGTATAAATATGGATGAAACAATTCAATTCATCCATAAATATTTAATACTAGAATTACCGAACGGGTCAAAATGAATTGTTACCAATTCTTCCTTTCACAGTTATATTTTCACAGAAAATATTCTAAGGCTGAGTATCCATTTATTTGAAGTATTACCGTTTTGAAAATAATATGGAATTCCATAAGATCTCGTGGAAAGAGTTATGTGTAAGTCAGTCTCTGGACCAATCCAGAGCGGACAGTGAACTGTAATATAACACTGGCAGAAGGTCCATAGGATACTAACATAACACAGAATATATTGGGGCGTTGCATTTCCGTTTGCGAGGACTATGTCGGTATCAAGGAAATATTATACTTGACTGTCGCAGCTGAAACAAGCATGGTAGTATTAACAGTTGTGCCAGACAGCACTATTATTTTTCTCTGTCGTCATTCTCGGTTTAAAAATTAGAGAGATCCACGAAGTTTACAATAATAATCTGTACCAATAAGTCTTTAATCATTCCAACTTGTAAAAAACATACAGCTTTTCTATCGAAATTTCAAAACGTTTTTAGAATAAAATTCAAAAATAAAAATAGGATATTTATTCATAAATATCTTCATTTACTAACTTTACTTCGTTTACTGCATTTACTGCATTTACTGCAATTATTTAATTTACTATGTTCACTACATTTATTCAATTTACTGTATTCACTTAATTTATGCAATTTACTATATTTACTTAATTTATTCAATTTAATGTATTCATTTTATTTATTTAATTTACTGTATTCACTTCATTTATTCCATGTATTCAATTTCATCAATTTATTCAATTTGTTAAGTTTATGAAATTTATTCAATTTACTTCGTTCTGTGTACTCCATTTATTTAAAGTACTTTTTATATTCCATTTATATTCAGCATCATATTTTATATTCTGCTCTATCATTTCTTCTTATTTTAAGCTAATATGTTGAATAATTCTATGAACAAATATTTCAATTTTATCTTCGCAGTAAAAACTTTTTCCAAATATGTACTACTTTTAAACTTTAACTGAAATACATTGTAAAACGATATATTACCAATGCTACACATAAACTTTGCAATTTACATACAATTTATTTATTGTCATAAATGTATAAAAATCGAACACTTTTACAAAATATTATAAAAACAGATATTTATGCCATATTTTATTGAAAAATTTCACGATCACACTCATAATTGCAATATAAGTTACCCATACTTTAAATAGCAAATATATCATTCAAATCTGACGAGGAAATATTTTACAGCTTTCTGCCTGACAGAAAAATATTTAAACTATTTCAAGAAATCCACTAAGACAGTGTATAATATTATATTTATTTATATAAATGACAAACGATTAAAGAAAAACAAGTGAAAATGTTATTCACATGATAATCCATTTATTTACAGTTTATTCTTTTACTTATTTATTTCTGTTATATATATTTATTATAAATTACTATTATGTATATTCATTGTTATTATATATTATATTATATGTATTTCTACATTATTATTTATTTACAGAAGTATTTTTCTCTACACTAAATTTGATGCAATATGTTTGTAAATCCAACGAAATATATTGCTTTGTAATAAAAACGAGACTGCGTCTATTAAAAACTGTATATAATTCTTATTGTAACACGTACGTTATTAAAGAAGTACACCAAAAAATTTCTGATAAAAACATTTTTATAACTTCGATAATTGCGAACGAAAAAACTAGGAATTAGTCAAAATGACTGAGTTGGTTACGTGTAGAAGAGGATAGTTAACTCAGTCTACAGAAAATGTTTTTGGCAAATCTGTTACGATTTGAAGAGAATGAGAGAGAAAAAAATAATGGTCCTCTTGTTGTTTCGCAAGTCGTTTTATCTGTCGGGTAATTTTTAAGCACAAGAGTTGCTGGACCGTTGCCCACTCCTAACAACCATTGTGTCTGTCCTCGAGTTTTTCAACTCATATTTTCTTGCCTTTTTCTGTTGCAGGGACGACTGAACCCTAACTGAATCACGTAGGTGCCCAAGGATGGGTCACGTGTTTTGCAAATTTCTGCGGCTACACTGGTATCCTCTTTTTCTTCCCGACATTTACACTTCCGACAACAACGATCCCTTTATCATGTGGATCATGCACTTTCATGTACTGAATTAACCCATTGTCCACGCCCGCTTGACTCTGAGAGCATCATTTAAATTAAAATAACGAAAATTTATTTTCTTTTGCATTTTCTTTCCGACTTGCAACATTAACGTATAACATAATTGTTAACGATTAATATCTCTATGGTGATTACTGCTTTTTTGTTACAAATAAAAAATTTATTTCAATAAATTTTGCAGTAAGGATCACAATTTTAAGTATGGATTAATAATTCTAAGTCACACAATTTAACAATTTTTTTTTAGGATTATTATGCAAAAGATGTTGAAGTTTCTTTCTGATGTAACATAGTTCTTCAGAAACGTATTTTAATATAAATCATAAAATTATTCATACAAGTATTAGTAAAAGTATTAAATATTAAGAAAAGTACTAATAAAAATAATTCAATGTATTAATAAAAGTCCTAATAAAAGTAATTCAAAGTATTAATGAAAGTAATCCAAAGTATTAATAAAAGTAATTCCAAGTATTAATAAAAATATTAGTAAAAGTAATTGAAAGTATTAAGAAAAGTATTAATACAAATAACTTAAAGTAAAAATGTACGTTTTCCATTTTCATATTAAGTGTACTAAATCCTGTTATAATCTGGAATATGTAGTTCCCTAATATGGTCCCTGAAGAGGTATGCTGGAATTTTAATTTCCTAATATTTTATTAACCATATTTCCAACCTAATTACGTACTTAAGATCCAAATATGAAATGCAGAACTACACTTATTAAAATTCTAAAACTAGAAATAATTTTGACTAAGATTATATTGAGAAAACAAATGTTAAATAGGTATTTATAATCCTAAAAAGACGGGAAACTCTAATCTGTGAAATGCAGGCAGGTTGAAAGTTTGTATTTAATTAAATAAATTACTTCGACTGTGCAAAACTTTTTTAGTTGCTTCAAAGTGCTCTAGATAGAATTTTCGTTTCAGATATTTTGACTGTGCAAATGAATGTTTAACGAAGGCAAGTTTTGAACAGCTTTGAGCGACCTTGAAAGACTCTACAAAATTTAAATTATAAGTCTCTGGACGGTCTGTAATTAATTGTAAATCTGACTGAACGAATATGCATACTTCCATTTATAAAGATGGAAATCTGGGTTAAGTTATGCTGAAATTTTTCAGAGATGTTTTCAGATAACGAATAATTTCGGGATTAAATTAATTAATTAATTAATTAATTAAAATAAGAAATATAAATGCGATATACGCGTGTACACGTATATAATGGAAGTATGATTGTTCAATAGCAATATTTCATGTTATTTTTAAATTTTGCAGTGTATTCGACTGATTTGACCATTTCTAGTTTTTAACTACGTACACCAGCGTGCACGCAGCACACATTAGCATTAAATAAACTAGCATTTTTTGACAAACATAAACAGCGCTCTTGCTGCGCAATATGTGCAGCTTCTACTACAAACATGCGCTTTTATAACTGGTTTTAATTGCGTTTCGAAGGCGGCGAATAAGACTCGCGAACGAAATGTCTATATATCTTGTTTCGAAAGAGTGAAAATGAAATCGTGAAAATTGAGATCTTTATTTTCCTTTACATGCAATTTCAGTTGGACCTTTTTTCGCAATAATGGTACGAAATCTAGTTCAACTTATTGCAGATATAAAGGACATTGGTGCACTGATTTCGAACGAACAGAAGAGTCACAAAATGTGGGTCGAGGATCTAACATATTTCTGACGATGAGAAACTTTATGGCTGCTGCAATCGACAAGAACGATTTTACGTGTACGTCATTCTGCTATACCACTTTTCTGATATGAAAATCACGTAATATACAGTGGCTCCCAAAAGTATTCGTACAATCTTTAAATCTGAGTAACTTTTATCAAATTGAACCAAACGACTCGATTTTTCTGAAGTAATTTAGATCATTGATTTACCAAATGATGTGCAACAATAATTTCGAAATAATTGTAATTAGTAGGAAATGATGAAAAATAAGAAAGATAATTTTTAAAATAGTTTTATATGGTCCCATAATGAAAACTTAAAATACGTATTTTGCAGACCTGTGCTAGTTATATATATATACTGAAAAATTTATCGAAATCGATTGACGAAATCGAAATTGCAATTTTCACTATTTTTCGATTAACTATCTTGCATGTACATAATTATCATAGGTCTACAAAATGTATATTTTAAATTTTCATTGCAGGTTCAAATAATAATGTTTTAGTAGATTGTATTTACCATACCAATATTAATAAAAAAATGCTTAAACAAGCCAAGACATTCTTTTCTCAATTACTTTCATTTGCATTTTTCTAAATGAATCTATCCTAAATATATTCCCCATAAATCTATCCTACCGCACATCTTAGCAAGGCTATAGTGTAAAATGACTGACGAATATTATATGGCTAATGTTATCGGGTAATACTGCCGTCGGTTAAAGCTGTTATCGATGAAAACTGTAATCGGTTGAAACCGTTGTCGATCAAATCTGTAGTCGACAAAATATTATCGGTGAAAACAGCAATGTTAATAATAATACTAGCATAATCGACGACTTGAATCGAACATAAATTGATAGGGTTCTTAATGCCAAAAAGTGCATGTTTCCGTTGAATAAAAGAGAAAATGAACTGCTTATGTTCTCTACTCCTTCAGCTAAAGAAAAACACCGACAAAGAATTATACCCTCCTCGAAATCTCATAATTTTTGTCGTTCTTAGGTCATAAATTTAACAGGGTTTCCTCTTTTTCATAGTTTTATAAAAAAGATATTATTTCAAAACATTTTAGTCTCAGAATTCTAAATAAGATCATATTATATTACAGTCTTAGTCCTCGATAGTTGAAATTGATTTTCCATATAAAAATCCATAGAAATATATAAATCGATGAACTGTTGCATATGGAATGACACCAAAGGCAGCTGCACCAAGTTTTGGCCAACACTGAATAATCAATGCAAGCGCGTGTATACTAAAGGCAAATACGGACGAATTAATTTCTAGATTCCAGACTCGAATATTAATTAAGATAACAGTTGAACACACCGGTAACGCGTGTTTCTTTGATAAACGGTACATTGAAGTTGTCCGTATCAGCAGTTCGTGCAGGTAAAAAGGTCTAGGAAACTGCGCCGCGGCCGCCGTTTGTACCGCAACAATTTACATCGAGGTAACCGTAACCGTATTAACCGCATTGCCGTTTACTAGTTGGGTAACCGAGTGCTATCTTGGTTAACCGAATACCCGGTTACTTTGTTATCAAGAGAGCTAATCCGATCCCAGGCTTCTTCTTAACGACACTCGACCCAATTAGTCGCCTCCATTCGAGTGCACACACCGCGTGAAAACGCGACACCGACTTGCTCCGTTGAACTCGAACACACGAGCCATTCGTTCTTCGAGGCGGGGGTTGCTTGTGACGACTTCAAGATAAAAGAGCCCACGGGTTATAGCGATAGTCACGAACAAGAGGAACGAGCCGGTCGTGGGCTGGAAGGTACGCGAATGATACCAGTTGAGAAGTTACACGTCGCCGACGACGACGACGGCCGGGGAACGAGTTGGCAATGGATCGCGGAGTACAAGGAAACGAGAAAAGAGCCGGCAGAAACTATTTGTATGTCTGACAATGAGTCGTCTTTGGTCTTCGGCTCTCGATTCGGGAGAAGAATGCGCGAGTGGACGGGACGATACGTTTCAGAGGCATTCTAGTTCGGAACTACGAACAAATCGATCCTCTTCTTGCGTTTGTTTCAGCGAGAAAACGTTCAGTAACATGTTCGCGATAGAAGAGAGCCGCCGCCTTTGGTTTCGATCGGTTTTATCCCTTCCCAGTACGAAATGTCTTTCCTGTGTTATTTCATAAGTTGCCTTATCGTCGAGACAATTCAATAACATTCCTATTGTTACACTTATCCTCTTCGCGAGACTCTTGCAGGTTTGGGATAGTTGTACATTTTCTCGCGAAAAGGCTAAGCAAAGCGAAATCGGACGACACTTTTTGGGCATGTCCACTTTGGACATTTCACCTAATGTTTTCCACGTCGGGGTGACCGAGAAAAGTTAGTTTGTATCTGCATCTCGAAAGAGAATGAACTAAGTTAACGCAAGATTTGAATTTTCCTGCAATTCGTTTTTAATATGTTTCAAATGTTCAGAAATAACTTTTGTTTTAACTAATTCATTACTACACAAAACTCCCTATAAGATGGCTCTAAATCCATTTCACCTATTTATAACTTCGCATTACTCAGCAGTTTTAGTGATAAAGACCTAAATAAATTGCCAATGAAAAAATAAAGAATTTAGATGTACAAGCCAGGGCACTGGTAATTCCATATGACTAATTATGTGATAATAATAAAGGGTGTCCCAAAATTGCTATTTTTGCAGTAAATTGTTGGCAACCCTGAAAGAAGAACAATTTGACAGCTGAGAGTTTAGGGTTAGCAAAAATGGAGCGTTACACGATACAACAACGTATTTTCATGATTGAGCAATATTTCAAAAATAATGAAAGTTTGGCGGCCGCAGTTGGAAAATTTTATACAAAGTATGGAGATCACATCTTTAGTAGTATCACATTACGTTTTAGACTTAATTGCTAAACCCTTTTCAGTTAAATTATCCATTCACCAGCTATCCATCCTACACTATATGTATACAGGGTGAGAAAACTATAAAAAGATTAAATATATTTGTATTCTGTTTCACACATTTAATTTGTACAATTTTAATTTTGCACGAAGATTCTATGTCTATTGATTATATTTCTGAATGTTTCATGGTATCGAATTCTGAAGGATGAAATATGTGGAACATTCTGAGGCAACTCTTATTAAGCGATGAAGGATGATTTGTTCGAAACAAATGAAACAAATGGGTTGCAGCTGGCAATCCTGAGCGAAAAGTGCTGCGGAAACTGGAAGTCTCGAACATCCGGACACCGCACACGCTAGGCCCACCAGAGGGACAACTTTTCAGTAATAAATCTCGCCGAACCACGACATCCGCAACATGGAAACAACAGAAGCGATTTTTAGCTGCAAACTTTTACCGTGACAGTTAAGAATACTTACTAGGCACGTCCACGCTTCTCACCCCCCGCATAGCGGAATTTGTCAACCACCATTCGAACGCAACGCACAACCAATGGCAACCGAGGTGAATCGATAATAATCAAAACAGAACGAATGTACTAACAGAGATGCGTAAAATGTAATTTCAAATAGCAAATATTATCTTAATTTGAATTATACATAAAAATTTCGATATGGAATATTTTGTTGAGTGTCGAAAGATTTCTCAATAATATTTATTTGAATAACGGTAGAAATATTTATCTGAGCTCCCATCTTAAATATTTTATATACATGCAATACGTGATTGAGTATAAATAACAGGTTCGTTAACTGTTTAACTGGGTTCAGTTAAATGGAGAGAGCCAATTAGTTGGCAAAATTTTGGCGATACATAAATATACAATAATACGAAGGTTAATTTCGTTGACCGAGATAAATTTTATTAATATTGTTAAATAACATATAAAATGAATAATATTTTCAAATAGAGCTGTACTATCATTTTCTGAAATTCGTTTTGCAAAGCATTTAAAAATTGAATTCTTGTTAACATTGATAAATAATATTTAAATTTAATGATATTTATTCAAGCCACTGTACTATAATTTTCTGAAATTCGTTTTGCAATGCATTTAGAGATAAAATTATTCTTAACATTGATAAATAACATTTAAATTGCATAATATTTATTCAAGGAACTGTACTATAATTTTCTGAAATTCACTTTGCAATGCATTTAGAGATAAAATTCTTGTTAACATTCATAAATAACATTTAAATTGAATAATATTTATTAAAGTAATTTTTGAAATAATATTGCAATAACATGAAACAATTCAAACAGCAAACGAATGAACAGATAAGTTGAAATACAGTTTAAATTTAATTTGCATTTCTCTGATAGAATCTTTTTTAATAAATCCTATAAAACAACCTGTTCTTACAAAATATTTATTGTATACCAATTTTTAAATTCATAGTATCCTACTTCCTAAGAAAAATATTGCAGGAGCAGTTAATTTCTTACAACCGCGCAAATAATTATTCTACTTAAATTAATATTTTAAATAATTCATAGTTTAAAGCTTCCTTCAATTTCAATTAATGAATCTTTTCAAATAAGTATTTTAAAATTATTTGTCTCCGCCTTTGAATAACACAGATCTAATGTATTCCATGAAAACAAGAATCGTTTATAAAACTGTTTCCACTGGAAATTTATACTTCCATGAAAATTTTATGTGAATATCAATTTTCTTAAGTGAAACTTATACGATCGTACAGGATTATTTAAAAAAACAACTCAAGATCACTGTTGATATTGATTTCAATTAACGATAAAGAACCCTCATCAAATGAATAGATGAAGTTATATTTGGAAACGATCTCCGCATCATATTCGAAACGGCCGAGTAAGCCTAAGTGTCCAAGGATTTCTCAGGTTTTTATTTTTAGATATGAAATTGTCGAATATACTAGCACAATGTCGTAGCAGCTCACATTGGATATCGGACTTACGGAGACCGAATCATCGGTATCGATTTTATTAGTACGTAGCAATACCATACTCGACAAGCTATGGCAGTATACGGTGTAGTGATCAGGACTATCCTGTTTCGTCTACAATCTATACTATTAGCCAGCGGAAACATTATCGTTGGAAGATATTCTACAAGCGAAACACGTTACAGAACATGAACCTAGCCCTTTTTCGTTTTCTAATCTAAGCATACAACTACACACGCGCGCGTTTCGCTAGCACGACAATTAAGTCGATCAAGTTCCTGCCGGTTCTCGTTAACTTCTTTTCTTTCCATGGAACACGTTAATGATACAACTATAGAGCCAAAGAAAAAGAGAGAGAGAGAGAGAGAAAGTTTATTATGACATCCACGTTCGAATATACAGCAATAAAATTGATCTCGAGTTTCATTCCAACTTTCTATATTCTGATTATAGTTCGTTTAGATTGTACTACCTCCGGTAGAATATATTTGTTCAAGATCATATGATTGTTGACAGTACTGAGTATATAGAGTGATCCACTTGATTTTGACAATGGTGGATTTTTCGATTTTGCAGACTTTGGTCTGTTACGTCATAACAACATTTCAGTATGCAAACAAATATTCACATTTCTTCGTATATTTAATTTAGGCACCCAGTATATACTAAATCGAAGCAGTTGTACATTTGCAATTCGTTATTACCGTTTATTTCCGTTTTTCGCAATAAATGCTCAACTTAACTATTAGCACTCCAATGGCTCCTCTAAGGGGACGCTAAAAATTGCCATTCTATTATTTTAAACAACTATTACATTGCCATGTTTGCATTTAAGAAATCGATAGAAATTGAAGTGTTGTATGTACGAATGATAGTAACAAATTTTATATTCGCGACAGAAAATGAAACATGTACAATGTAACTATTCTAGATAAAAAAGTGTATCAATTTTGGAATTAAAATTGAAAAACGATGGAGACTTATTTGTACTCCCAATATATGTAATGTCTCTAACTGTAAGTGAAATTGGCAAAATACCTATGTCTATACTGTCTGAGTGTCAATGTCAAAAAGAGCCCTGCGTCTGAAAAGAATGCTGTTTATATATCTGATGCCTCCCTTCTCCTTTATTGGCTACGCGGTTTTCTTCAAGCAAGGGATGAGATTTACCAGGGTGAACATTTGGCAACGAACGGCGTAGGTTTTCTCCAGGTATGACCAGGTCGTCCGCAATTAGACCAGGTGTACGCACACGTGTTTACCACTAATGGCCCTCCTTGGAAATGCTGGGCTTATGGTACATCTGTTTATTATTGAATATTGGGAAGGTCAAGGGGCGAAAGCTTAGCGAGAAATTCACGAAGTATCGTTGAGAAAACCCTTAAGCCCAGTGGTCCCAAGCGAGCAGTAAATCTAGGTAATACCTGCGTTAACAATTGGTGTTAAATTGTCGAGTATTAAATTCGACCGGTATTATACATTGCTTTATATAGCGATTATTATTACATAGCGAGGTTAGATTCGTTTAATTTCGTACGATTTTTATTATAATGTAGAATAAAGAAATTTATCGAACAATTTCTTATATAAACATTTGTATAATTACAGTATTTATAAAAGAAAAAATTGACATGTTATTTTAAACTATCTGACAGTTCTAATGTTACATTGGAAAATGCACAAACATCATGCACATTGTGAAACTATTGTGTTATGAATAAACACTATGAAATAAAGAAAGGGAAGGGTTATTAAAAAGACTCAATTTATCAATTGACAGTAATGAGCCATTGTCAACATGTGGAAATAAAAATAGGTAGGGTGAATGAATTAAAAATAACAGAATTTGCAGTAGAAAGTGTCCATGGATAAATTTCTCGAAAATGGAGACCGAGCGGCGGTAACATGTGAAGGAAAGAGTTATTCAGAAAGATAAAGGAGTCATAAAAAAAAATAAGAAAAGTTACAATCTTTTGCTGTATTCGCACTAGTATGAGTCTCATCGATACTTGCAACCCTTGGCTGACTCAGTTGTCGAGCGTGTTTGCCGCTTAACTAGTTCCAAGAGCGATCCTCCCAGTGATGCGGATAAAACTTTGACAGTTATAGTAGAGATATTTCCGATAGTTACGGTGAGAATACTGTTCTATAATTTGTGACAAAAATATTTCAAGATTTGTTCCTTGTCCCAACTACTACGCCATTAATACTAAATCAACCACAGTGGTTCAAATGACTCTTTCTGGATTTTCTATTTATATTATTATTGCAGTTATAAAATTGCCTTCATAACAATCGATTCAATCAATTTCTTTATTCTTTTATTAGAATAAAATATAATTTGGTCGAAAAAGAAAGGCACAATATTTATATTTGTTAGAATTTGTTTAAAATTTTTCATCACGAGTCTGACTCGTTATAATATGGCAAGGGGTTAATGCCTATTATTCAAGAAATAAAGAATGATTTATAGTTATTTTTATATGCGTTGTGGTTCTTATGAGAATAGTGGAAATTCATTTATGCAGTCAGGAATTTACGTACACATGTGTACGCGAAGCCAACAAAATAATTTGAAAAGAAACGCTGCTGTACGCGAATATAAATCGAGTGCTATCCAGAAAACAGTAGGTATTTACAAAGAATGCAACTGCACATGGAATGAATTCGTAAACTGTGCTTGGTGTAGTGTGAATTCTTTTATGTTTTATATTGTGCCTGAAAACAAACATTCAAGGTTGTTTTATCCTTTCTGGAACGGTAAAAGCTTAACTCGTTCTTTTTAGTTGAAATCACTACTTCACTGTGATTTGTTAACAAATTGTACGTTGTTATCGTACTCTAGACGATTCTAAACTAGATATTGTGTGATTCATTTAAAAATAAAACATGTAAAACAATTCTTCGTCGACGTTAAAATTTCCAATATTAATTAATTGTTTTTCATCATTTATTTACCATAATAATATCTTGATGTCGTGCTTGATACGATTATAAACTAAATTTTGCATTTCTTTTAAAAACAAAACATGGAAAACAGTTTATCATCGACTTGAATAAATTTTTAATATTTTAATTGTGTTCAATCATTTATTTACCATAAATAGAATTTCTTTGTGAAAAATTCAGTAACTTAATCAATAAAATTTCTGAAATTGCAAATACGAAAATTTATTAACATTTAAATACGCAGCTACTAACCCTAAATACGTTTCAGAATTTTGCAGATTCAAAATATTTTTGTATTCAATTAAATATTGTAATAAAAATTGCACAATGTCTAAAATAATTAAATCTTAAATAAACGATAGAATTCCGATGGCTACAACCAAATAGTTTTTCAATCGCATTAATGGCATTCAATACTTATATTAATATTAAGTTATTTAATAAAGTGAAATATTCTAAATACATAAAGGGCATTATTATTCAATGGTCTACCCTATAATCCTAATATAAATTAACTCTCAAACTACGATACCAGATTTCATTTTGAATTGGCACGCCATAACCAGTAATTGACATTACTTTTGATTATTACAAATTGCAACGTTGTTTTGCAGAAACAAACGTGTAAAAGCTGCAAGAAGCTGAAACGGATTCCAGTCGGAAAAGGATACTTGTGCAGTAATTCGTAAGTAAATCTGAACTGTGTATTTGAAAACGCGGCTCGTCGCGTCCGCTCGTGGAGGCAAGTGTTGCTCGCGTATAAATGTACGATGTATTATTACTGGTCAACAGAGTACTTGAAAACACCGCGTTAACTGTCCCGTATTTATCATCTCGACAATTTAGCAGCCATGCATTTCCGCGAAATTAGTACTGCCGTCCGTTTCCGAAATTCCGCGAAATTCCCATAGAAGTTCGCATTTGCAATTAGACGAGCGGCAAGCACAACCCTCAACCAACACTTCCCCCCTTACCGTCGCTCTCACCAACCCCCTTTCACCCGTCGTCCAACCCCCCGCCATACCGTTCTCCAGTTATGCTGATTGCTTGCCACAGGGAACAAGTTACAGGTTTCGGAATAATTTTCTGCAAGCGATAAAATATATCTGCGGAACCGAGCGAGAATCAGCGTCCCTTTGTGAATTTCAGCTGAATCCGTAGAGTCGCTGGTCGTGTGCGTATTATTGCGTTACAAGACCCACGCGACAGGATTGTGACAAAGTACATCGGTACACGCTGTATCACGAATCCCGATAATAAATTCACTCGTACATAGTTACGTACGGTTGCCCGTGAAGGTATTCGAACGCTTACGCTTGCAACATTTAACAAGCGAAGTATCCGCGCTAGCCTGAAAGGTTTCAAACGGTGCACGACGATCCCGCGGAATATTCGAGCCGAATACGCGCGGAAAAAATCTACAAACGAACATTCTACCACTCGATCTACGCGACACTATTAGCGATTATTTTGCGTTAGTTTACGCTAATAACGAGCACGTGTTTGCTCAGCTTTTTAGCGATCCTGGAATCCCCGAGAAACTAATGAAAACTATTTTATAACTAAGTTTCCCTGGATGGGACATCTCGCGACTCGATACTAGCCGATTAACGCTTTTGATTAGATATCTTTGCGTTCTAGCATCAATGGTGTACGACGCTATTGTGATAATGGTATGACGTATCGTATGAAAAGTCTCCCTTGCTATTAAAATATACAGTACCTATTTTTATAAGATTTTTATCAATATTTGAAATCAGTTTTCGCAGATCTATACGTTCCTCTAGCTTTCAAGATATTCAATGGAATATGCTTAACCCTTTGAGGACGAATGTCGCGTTATTGGCGACATCAGGTCCGTCTATGCAATCCTTAAAATCGCTAAGAAAAAATAATTTAATTATTATAGATGTTAAAACGTCAATGCAAGATTTAACTTTCCGCAGAAAATATTTCCAATATATTCGAAAATCCTCGTCCGCAAGAAAATACATATTATTCATTTAATAATTCCTATTATTTTAATAGGAACTGTAAATTTAACTCTTTTAGGTACACTTAAGCAGTATGACAGATTGGTACCCTACACGTATATTTTTAATTTTATTGAAACACGAATCCTTAAATGAGCCGTCTATTTTGAAAGTGGTGTAAGTTCATTAAAAAAAAAATCGAGTCAACTAAAATAACAGTTACATTTTTACAAGATCTTTTCATTCTGAGACAACTTGTAACTAATATATTTAAAATCGTTAAGATTTTGTAACACGAAAATTTGTTGGTTAATAAAGCGATGAAAAGATTTATTTTGAAAGTGGCATAAGTCCCATTGTAAGAGTTTCAAATGGATATGGAAAATAATTATGCAATAATATTTTATGAGATCCCAGCTTTATGTTTAATTATCAAAGTAACAGTTGAATTATCATTGTGCAATGAATTTGTTTTAAACAACGGAACAGTGCCTGTCCACAGAAAATGCGATTTTTAAAAGGCTAAAAAATACTGACGTTGAAAGAGTAAATTGGTTTAAAGTATGTTGGATGAGATTTTTGAGAACCCTTCAATATCTCGATTCGAGCATAAATGGACTTAAGACACTTTCAAAATAAACGGCTCAATTGTATTGCGATTTTTGCGATTCCAATCGAATGCAATTCACTAAAAATTTCATTGCACATAATCTGCTAAACCAATCTAGCTTTGCAGTAAATCTGAAGTTGTTTGACGTACTGTCAGAAAAGTTATTTTGACTTGTCACAAGTAAGTATCCGTTACGTGTAGATACTTCGAACTACGAAAGTCCCTTTCATAATTCTAGTCTAACCTCGCATGTCCATCAAATGTTTTCCGATTTTTGGCATTAGGCAGGGTTCACACGTGCGTAACATAATTTTGTTACCTAACCCCCACCCCGCTGGGAACAGTGTCTGAAGTAGAATCATGATGCGCATACGAACAGCAAAGAACTGCTACGGAACGGAATTTCGTCGCGTCGCGAACATTTATCGTAGTCCGCGTTATTTGCCAGCCGTTGTTTATCATGCTTTGAAGTGAGAACGTGAAGACAATAGAAGTTAACAAATTATTAATAGTTGTACCAAGTCGACCAGCGTTCGACCACACAAGTATAATAACTAGAATAAGTAAGAGAATAAGTAAGAGAATAAGAACAAGTAATAATAACTAGAATTTTGTATTCCATAGAACAAATAAAATTAATTTAAGATTATAGCCCATGTTTTGGGATCCTAGTTATATTTATTTGCTATAACGATTTTTCTTTAACCATAACTGCTAAGATCGTTACCGAAATAACGGTAATAATAAACGTGTTCATTCGACGTATAGTTTGAGTTTACCAATTATTAACGCGGATGGAGACCCGCTACCGATATTTTGTGTATGAAACACAAGTTAACGTAATAATAACAAAAACTTTAGATAGACAAGAGAGAATTTGGTAGTTTAATTACGTAATTACCGTTTCCATGATAACAAGACGCTGCAGAATCTTCGACTTACCTGTAACAAAAAGAAAAACAGAATTAATACGTTTGCCTTACTAACAAAATTGTACATATATAAAAAAACTTCATTTTTTTAGATCTGTTACGGAATAATACAAATAAAATAAAATCAACTATAGATAAGCTGTCCTTATCGATTATCGTGACCAGAATTCAAGGAAACCATTTTTCCCTTAGATTTCCTCTGTAATAAAAAGAAGTTCGAAATGAAATTCTGATTTTTCTGAAAAATTATTGTACTTTTGAGCTTCGTCATTTATTATGCAATAATCAATAATTTATTAAAAGAAAAATAATATTTTGAAGACACAGTATAATGCGATCAAAACTCTATCGAATTAATTTATTTTATTTTATTTTATTTCACACGTCACGAAATGAAATTTTCAAAATATGTATAATTGACAGAGATCCAGAAAATATATTTTTTACATTTTCAATGTAGATGCACATAACAGAATCGTAAAACGTAACATGTAGTATTTCCTCCTTAATTCTGACCAATTGCAATTCATTCAAACTATTTTTTCGTATCATACAGTAAATTAATTGTTGTAACATCTTTCAAAAAATCAATGTTGTAATTACGAAGGTTCGTTTCAATTACATCAAACGTGTGAAACCCAAAAAGTTAATTATGTATACTCTGCAGGAATACTAAGCAGGAAAAATGTACAGATTTAGATTTAGTACAGTTAGAAAAAGAACATTGCAAAAACTATAATTTTCACCATCTTTAAATGTTTGTACCTCATTTCAACGTTGATCGATTTTATAATTTTCGATTTCAAAAACGCTATACTTATACATTGGAGCTAATTCATTTTTACACCAAGTAACCGTTCACACCTTCTTTAATGAAAAGTGATATGTAAAAAAACATACGTAAAGTTTAACGCTGGCTGCATATTGCAGCAAACCCTTCAAATTTTAATGAGACGGAGCCATGTTATGCAAGAAAACAGCAAGAGGGAAAAGCTTCACGGACTAAAGGGAGAATGGCAGCCCTTTGTTGCTTTTGCAACCCGTATTGTCGTGACGCAAAACCATTTAACGTTTACTTTTACCAGAGAATTACCCTTTTTGCAATACTTCGTTCAGGATCAAGATATTATATCGATGGATTTCAATATTGGTTTTTTTATTGTCATACTGATGCTTCAAATCCATAAAAAGAATAGAAGAATATTTTCATTTAAATCTGTATTAATTGTACGAAGTTAATCAGAACAAACTGGTATGTGTAATAAAAACGAACCGAATGTATACTATTTAATAAATTTTATACAGAAAAGTTGTGTAGTGTAGCCAATTGAAAAACTTAATTTTTGACACAAATGAAAGAATTATGAAAAGAGTCGAAAAATATTTTTATTTGAATTCTTATTGATTGTGCGAATTAATCGAGACAAAGTGATATGTGCACTTAATAAAAACGAACCGAGCATATATTACTTAATAACTTTTACATAGAAAATTTTGCGGTGCAGATGATTAAAAATATTAATCTTTGACAGCATAGCAAGAAGATATTCAAGAGATCGGTGAATAGGTAAGAGATATTTTCTGTTATACCGTAATTAACATGGAAGTCAGGGTTAGAACCTTAATCTATTCACGTAAAATTAGGTCTGGTGTTATCGTGCAATATTAACGAATTACACAGTTTAACGACGCAGTATTTGTCCTTTCGGCAATGTGATTTCCATAGCAAAGACGCTATCTGTGATAGTAAGCCAACTTCAGCCTTTCATGCTCCTAAATGAGATACTGTTGCGAACGTTGCTATGACGCGTCACGAACATAGTAAATCCGTGTCGCTCTCGATGACAGCTCTGCCAAATATAATTTCTGTCAATATTCCTTGAGAAATCTATTAATAATAGTATAATATACTACCTCTACACAAAGTACTGCACTCTGAAATTACAATAAGATTTTGTTTTATATTTCATTTTATTCGACGGTGTACAATCACATTTTAAAGCACATTAACTACTGTCAACACGTGACATAGTATTCGTGACAATCATCCGATTGTCAAACAGTGAAAAATTTACGCAATATTGTGTGTGTTATATTAATTATGCATAATAAGTGGTGCTGGTTGGAAAGGGTTATCCAAAATAAACTATACAAAGTTCTTTTTAAATAAAATACACACTATTTTTAAGTTTATTGGTTTTATGTAAATAATTGAGAATTATTTCTTATTATTGAGATAGAAACTCTATTTTTTTTATAAAAACTGTAATAACTTCATTGAGTTTTCATTCCAAAAAATACCTTTACAGTTCAGGAAAATACCGAATTAGTCTGCGTAGAGATGGATATTTGTTCCATGCAGAAAGTGTCTCAGGAATTTCTAATGTTTTGTAATAATAAATAATATACGTGCTTCTATCAATTTTAAAACAATTAGTATTCCTTCTTATTTAACTGCTGCGACGTCGAATGAAAGAGTCTATTCTAACAGTTACATAAAAAGAAAAGTTGGGCATTGTTATTAAGCAACAATGCAAAATATTCGCGGATTTTCATGATGAGAAACGACTTCTAAGAACGATGCACGGTAGCCGAGTGAGAATCAAAGGAGTTCGCACAGAATACAGACAAAAAATTCCAGCAGGATCTTCCTCAAGCAAGGCTCGCTTTATGATCCCGGAATAACGTACTAACTTCTTAGATCGATTTTGCAACTGCAAGTATCTCGGAACTTCGTTCGAAACTTTAAATGCATTTTTCTTGAAACCGCGTTTTCCAAATTGCCGTACTCAAAAACTCAAAAACTAATCGGCCGATCAGCTTTAGGCCGAATTTATTCAACTTTTTAAACACTTTCTTGCGGGCGACATCGGATAAAGTCAATTCACAGTTTCAAATTAACTGTTCGAGGCTTTAGAAAATGCACTTATTCCTGTAGTGACTTACAAGTGTTCTGGTTATGCGTGTAAAATTTGAAAGCAATAATTAATAGTAGTTATAAAATATTTCTTCGAAATTTCGACAGAACGAAGGCCACAAATCGTTTTGTTATTGCTATGCTATCAAAAATTAATATTTTTAATCGTCTGCACGGCAAACTTTTCCGTGTAATATTTATTAAATAATATCTACTCGGTTCGTTTTTATTAGGTACACATATCACTTCGTTCCGATTGACACGGTAGAATCAATAGAGGTTCAAATAAAAATATTCTGCTACTCTTTTTACGGTTTTGAAGCGTCACCATGACAATAAAAAAAAAGGAGTGCGGTTCAATATTGAAGTCCACCGATATAAAATCATGATCCTGAATGATGAAGTATTGCGAAAAGCCATTCCCTGAACAAAGTAAACGTTAAATGGTTTGGCTTCATGACAACACGCGTTGCAAAAGCAACAAAGGGTATCATCCTCCCTTTAGTCCGTGAAGCTTTTCTCTTATACCGCTTTCTAGCATGACATGGCTCCGCCTGATTACCATTTGAAGGGTATGCAGCAATATGCAGGCAGCTTTAAATTTTACCTATGTTTTGTTATATATTAGTTCTCATTCATGAAAATAGAACTATTTAATTGGTGTAATAAGAAGGCAGCTCCAAGGTGTAACTATGGCGTTTTTAGTAACAGATAGAAACAAACCACCTTAAACTTGTACGTCACTGAGTCGAGAGAATATTATTATTTCTAAATGCATTATTAATTGTTGTTAGGGTCAGAATAAACCTTTATACCTTTATTATAATGATACAAAAGGTACAAAGGGTTTGATATTCAATGTAAAAGTATATAAATATTACTGTTAATGTACTTTCACATTGAATATCAAATTTGCAATTTTCGTACCATTATATTAAGTTGTTCAGAATGTAATTTCGTTTTTATTTTCAACAAACTATTTATTCACTACAAGAAAATCGTCTTTCATTTTCATAAACTTAATAATAAATAGAAAACAATATTAAGTAGACACCAATTGCAGAGATTTTGAAAAATTATACAAATTTACACAAGCCCTTTCTACAACGAATAATGCATTTAGAAATACTAACATTTACTAAATTTACTAATACTAAATTTACTTTGATGATTTGTTTTTATTATATAAAATGTATCAAACACATCAACTGCCTCTTTATTACACCAGTTAAGTATTTCTAACCCATAATGTTATCTCTAACAAAACTAACAAACTCACAGTCTAGTTAACAATAGTTCGCGAATCTGTAAACAAAATTACGTCCACGAAACATTGAATTTTGATCTGGCCCCCTCTGTATAATTGTTCTCGCAACAATGACGTTCGTATACATGAATGTTTGAAGACAGTTGCTGCCACGTCTGGCAATAGTCTCGCGAACTGTGACATCTCGAAAATAATGGAGATGGTTAACGACTGACAGAATATCAGTCGCGTGATTTTCGACTGGTATTCATGAAACCTAATTAGGCCGCCACGAATGCGAGCCATCGATCTCGCTCGAAAATCCAATTACATCTGCACCTCTCCTCGAGCAGACCGACGTATAGTCGTCCCAATGAGTAGGCAGAACTCCTGAATTGCTTGTCGACCCGTATGCATCGGTAAATCACTTGTGCGTCGATTATGATGAATTTTCTACTCATTTAGAAGCAAGAGCTGTCGAATCAAACGTTACTCCGACTATCGATTGATCTGGGAGATTCTTCGCACCATTCGGCTCTTCAATTCCTAACTTTACTTCAATTAAATACAGCGAATTCTAAATCATTTCTTTCTTTGTTAGTTCACTAGAGATTACAATACAACGTAAAATCAAAACTGTTCCATCCGGGTCGAGGAACAGAGCCTGTTCGAAGGCATCTGTTTACAATGTTTTCGACGTGTTAATTAGAAAATTGTTGGAATGCCTATTCCAGTGACACACAAAAAGGGAGTATTGCCCTAAATCGGTACCGAGCCGAAAGGTGACGAGCACATAAGAAATTGGAATAAAGGCATTATGGAATTCGTTATATACAGTGGCTCATGAAAGATTAAGACACTCTTTAAGTCTAAATAATTTTTACAAAATTGAACCAAACAACCTGAATTTTCTGGAGCAACTAGAAGCATTGATTTACTAAATGATATGCAAAAATAATTTTGAAATAATTCTAATTGGTAGAAATTACGTGGGAAAGTAGGAAAGACATTTTTATTTCAACTCGTAATGAAAATTTAAAATATGCGTTTTTCAGAACTGTGTTAGTTATACACATGCTAAAATTTCTAAAAAAGAAAGATGTAAGAATTTTCACCATTTTCGATGGCATGTAGCTCGGTGTATGTCGATCGATTTCAATGAATTTTTCTACGTGAATATAACTGTCATAGATCTACCAGATGCGTCTTATTAAATGCGTCTAAATAAAAAGTATTTAAAAAGGTTCCTTTTTTATTGGTCATGTAATTCATACCAATTCCAATATATACAAAATTCAGTTTGCATATCATTTGTTAAATCAATGCAACTAATTGTTCAGGAAAAGTGAAGACGTTTGGTCCACTCTTAAAAATGTTATTCAGGTTTGAAGAGTGTCCGAATACTTTTGTGGGCCACTGTAAGTACATTTCTAAAAACCTCGAACGCTTATGTTAAAACCATTCGAATACTTTGGTAGTTCAGTGTGTATGCATTTTAATAGCTCGTCAGACACGTATACGTAGGCCTTTTGCAGTCAAATGGGTGAATAACTCGAGTAGGCTCTGCGCTAAATGATATTTAACGACTTAAACAAATGGTATTCAGATGAAATCAAGTGAGTCGAATTAGCAGCTCGAGGAAGAACTTCCATGGCTAAAGAGAAAATTACGTCCTCTGTCCTTGAAGTAAAATTAGAAGATGATTACAGACGGTTTTGAATTACCATTTTGCTATGTTCTATCGTTCAAGTCATTAGCTGTTACTAAAAATGTTAGCTGTTATTAAAAATTGATCACATTCATTGAAATATGTGCGTCTATAAATTCATTTACAGTGAAATCGCAATCTTGGGTCCAACGTGTGTCTACTTGTGGAATTCTTTTAACCCTCTATGGAGCCCCCTGTAACTTTCAAGTCACATTATCGAAATTTCATCAAATAATTTTAGTTTTCTATTAGATAACGTGTACGTTGAAATTATATGTTTCTGAGGTAACAAAAAATAATATTGATAACCAACGGAACCATCTTGTGCAATTTACATTATTTGTGCTTACTTGAATTTTATTTGCACGTTTTAAAAAATTATTTGTGTACGGTAGGAAATGGCGAATATATTTGTACCATAAATTACATGATATCTGAATCGTGGTACATTATGCAAAGCAAAAGAAAGAAATAGTACGGTGTTCGAATATTAATAGGGGTAACTGTACGTACACCTAAATGTAATTATGATTGCCCGATATTCAGTGGCTCACGAAAGTATTATTGCTTAAATCTAAATAACATTTTTAAAATTCGACCAAACGTCTTGATTTCTTTTTGAGCAATTAGATGCATTAATTTACTAAATGATGTAAACCGTGTTAAGTCTATCGTGTACACCGACGAAATAACGTAGAATTTGGGAATCGTTGAATTTCGATCACTCAGTATAATTGGATAGCATAATCAGTCAATGAATATTACAGATCGAATTTCGTGTTGGACGGTGTTATCGAGCAATCTTGTCGAATCATTTTGCTTTGAGATCGGTCTACGATGGGCAGTTGCATTCGAGCTCACACTTTATTAATATCGAATTTAATGACATTGTCCATTCATGTATATGGACACATGTATAACAGTGGGGGGGGGGGGCTGTGTAATGAGGTTTAAATGTAATCATCGGATCTTGCTGCATACATACGTGCGTCGAGATTAAAAATAACATATTACCGCGGCCAATTTCAATACTGCGCGCATATACCATATTTCGAATCTCATTTAACGATGTTTGCCTAGGAATCAAATTTTCGATATGGATGTTTAACGCGTTGAACTGCGAATGCGTTTGAACAGAGCGACGACCGCGATTTCACGATTGACGTATCGTGTATCAAATGTATACACACAACTGCGTTATCGATATCGAATATCGTTTCCTTGATCAGGGAAGTTGACGGTAATATGCACACCGTTATTTCACAAATGCGCACTGTCTCAGTCCGGCGTTCTCACTTCATTGTACGGCCTGAAAGTGAAAATAAATGGAAGAGTATCGAATGAATACGTGAAACGATAAAAATAAACCCGTTCAACGAACGTCACCGACGCGATTCGACCGCTTCGAAATTGTCCGAATAACTCTACGCTAATTAACTTTATTATTAATTAACACTGTCGGCAGTGTTACGTAAAATACTGCTGACAATACTTTTTTTAATTACTTTCTAAAGATTTTGAAATAATTATTCACTTTCGTATCGCTGGAAAGAGTATTTGAAATATTTGTATGATTTTACGAGTTCCATGGTTTAATTTGTCGAATTGTAACATAAATATGATTGAAATATGTCCGGTGTCCCGTTCTATTTATTAATAGAGTGTAGAATTGTAATTAATAATTTATATAATTCCTGAATGCAAGTAGCTTCTTTTATAGCAGATTTATGTACATTTACAATTACGTTAATTAACTTTATTAATAATTAACACTGCCGACAGTGTTACGTAAAATACTACTGACAATACTTCTTTTAATTACTTTCTAAAGATTTTGAAATAATTATTCACTTTCGTATCGCTGGAAAGAGTATTTGAAATATTTGTATGATTTTACGAGTTCCATGGTTTAATTTGTCGGATTGTAACATAAATATGATTGAAACATGTCCGGTGTCCCGTTCTATTTATTAATAGAGTGTAGAATTATAATTAATAATTTATATGATTCTGGAATGCAAGTAGCTTCTTTTATAGCAGATTTATGTACATTTACAATTACCGATATCGAATCGTTAAAATTAGAACGTGTTTGCATTAGCAACCGATCAAACATGTTACAATATGTATATTCGAATTAACGTATTTTCGATATAAACTTTATGCAGTTAATTCAAGTGAATATTTTTGTTTCTATGCGCGTAATAAGGAGTACAATTTTCCTGCATGAATAAAATACAATAATTCAAAGTATTGGGTTGTTCAGAAAGTTCGTGCCGATTTTGACGGAACTCTTTTAGGCATTCTTTAACACTAGAATTACCGAACAATAAATCCAACGATATCCATTGCTTTGTGATAGTAACAAGACAGCATATATTCAAACTTCATTCAATTTTTATTTAATGCTAAAAATTTTATCGAAATCGATTGATGCAGGAAAAAACGACACGCGTAGAAAAATGTAAAAATTTGTGGAGTTTAAGCACAAACTGACCAAAAATCATGAAAAATTGCGATTTTCAACATTTTCGATAGCACGTAACTCGAGTGTACGTCGATCGATGAACCACGATTCGTATGTCATGTAATTAATTGTACAAATATATTCGCCATTTCTTGCAGATTGAAAGTGCATGAATAATTTTTTAGAATGTGCAAATAATATGGGAAGAGGTTAGAGAAGAGGTTAGATTGCTACAGGAATACCTATCACAGGACGATTAGATTTTAGAACGTAAATGTATCATCGTGCACAAAAAAGAAGGTTGATACAGAGCGGGCCATAAGGTTCTTCAAGAAGAAACTTCCAAGTAAATGTACATAAATTGTGCTAGTCTCGAGAACTATTCGCAAGAATGTATCCCCTAAGCCTGTGATTTACATTCAGGAAATAATGCGAGCCATCCTTTTACAGTGTCTTGCGAAAATCTAAAAGAGTCCTCGGACGAATGCGCGCGCGTGGCAGCGCACAGTAAACTAAACCGATGAACTTTATGTCAAAATCGTGTTATTTTTCATAGAAAAGAGACAGTCTTGGACATGGTTAAAATTAACATTATGCAAAATAAAGAAAACTTGTACAGAAAGCTACCTGAACAACATTAAATCTTGAAAAAGAATATTGTAATAATATTTTGCAATAACAGTTTCGTTTATCTGTTAGTGCATGCTTCT
This sequence comes from Agapostemon virescens, assembly GCA_028453745.1. Lineage (NCBI taxonomy): Eukaryota > Metazoa > Arthropoda > Insecta > Hymenoptera > Halictidae > Agapostemon > Agapostemon virescens. The sequence continues at coordinate 8,757,319 of CM052096.1, read as the reverse complement.
TAACTTATTGTATTGGTATATATTTAATAAAAATAAAAGTTAATTGGCACGAATTTTTCGGACAACCCAAACATCATTTTCTGTAGATTTTGTGATGTCGAATACAAATCCAGAGACAGATTTTGTTTGCCTCTTCAGAATTTTGAAGATAAAACAATTTAAGTGAAGAAATGTAAAATTATAAATTACTTTGGATTTTAAAAATTATTTTAACATAACATCTTTCAATAACAGTTTCGTTTATTCATTTTCGTGTGCTGACAGAGTGTATTTTTAGCTTATTATACTGAAACTGTAAAAAATGATGTATAACATGTTAAGAATACAATCTGATAGAATGCAATAATGAACAAACGAAAATGTTATCGAAAAAGTGTCGAATAAACAGTTTTTCAAGGTCAGATATTATTTATGGTTCTTCCTCCACCATTTATCCTCATTTCACAATATTTCAGCTTTAACCTCTTGCGAGAATTATCGGGCTATCGCTTTTCTATCAAAAGTTCAATTTTGACGCAACGTTCATCGATTTAGCTCACCGTGCAACAATAAGCAGGCAGTCTCCTGTAAACGGCCGATAAACTTCATAATTTTTACAAATTTTTTCCAAGCGACGATACGTTTCACGTTATAAATTCTTTGTAATTGATTTAGCTACTATTTCGATGAGCAAAACAATTTTTATTAACAGTTTCAATTATTTGTTTCTTCTCTCTAACTCATCCGCAATAAATGTCTGTTTAAAAATCGAGATTTGTTGGCGTAGATGATTAATAATTAACCGGTTTATTCTTATCACCTTCGCTAACATAAATAATTTATCTGAAAAAGCTAGCCAATATCTAAATTGCATATTCCAATATTTAATTCCATTTTTAGGAATTTTTCATTAAAAGATGGTCCACAGATTTAATATAAAAATGTAATTTTGGGAACAGCGGGAATCAGTGGCGTGTGGAATAGCTTGTACAAATTTCAGAGTAATTGGCTATGTAGTTTTTTTAAATTTCGTCTCTACCACATGAAAAAGTGCATTTCGAGAAAAACGAATTTAAAGTTTTATTCAGACATCGTTACGTCGACCATTGTTTCCTCGGCATCGTTATAGCTTTGTCGTATCAGGGAAGTTAAGCGTAGAATTTTTGGGAATCACTTTCAAAGTTCATTACGTTTAATAAAGACATTAAAAAACCCGATATTTCTTATCCGTCTTCGCGAGATTGTTCCTTTAAACTGCAGATTGTTTCGATCCAAGCCATGCACGCGGTATTACTAGATTGCAGACCTTTAGAAGCAATTCTGATTTTTATAGGCAAGGTTTTATAGACTACCGAGAAAAGCGAATAAAAAGAAAATATCGTTTGTCGTTCACGAGGGAAACGCGCGAATTGATAAATCAATACTGCTGAACAAGCTATGACAGGTTATGATAGTAGGGACATTAAAAAACTGTCTGGGTTTACAACTTTTTTCAGTATCCTCTTTCCTCGAGAAACTTGACGTAAACCGTTTACAAAGCGTTCGGCGAGGAGATTCTTTTGATAAATAGCAATTTGACTCGTTTTTATGCGATGCAATTTAAATTATATTTTATTTTTAAGGCTCTAGCTTCGAATTTCGAACTTTGTTTTCAAAGTCGAAGATGAGAAACATATTTGACTGAATATTTAGAAAACTGTTAGAATATAGACTGTAGAACATGTAGAACAACTATCAGGTTTATTTGAGTATTATATTTCTCAGACGCAAGTTTACTTGAAAGAATGGATTAATATTTGGTTAAAAAATTAACGAATGTCACGATTTGTCACTTCTATTCTAAAAGGAGTGAATTCATACAGAATGTAAATGGATTACTGAAATCATGTATCTCAGCATTTTTTGATATCACAATCCTATTTATTTTAATTATAATCCCTTCTTAGTATTTTTAATTTTTAATCTGGCACAATAATAAATCCCTGAAATTGAGACGAAAAGCAATTATGAAATTAAAAAATGAAACCTCCTGAATACAAATAAAATATGTAAATCAAATTTAGAAATTTTAATTTTCAATTTTAAATGAAAATAAATATTTGTTTATCCAAATAAAAAGAAAACTCGCTTCAAAGCAGCACCATTTCCAAGCTGTTATGCGACAAATTCGTGAACTATGTTACTCCCAAGAGTTAATTAAAGAATTATATTTGTATATATTCTAAGTTTCATTATTCTATAAACTTCTACAGCTATTTTTTATTGTTTAAATGTGTGACTCAGTGAATTCAGAATTTCTAATTTCAAAATAGGATTTCAGTAACGATTTATTAAATTAGTCAAGAAATGTTAATTTACCTTACAACGAGAATTATGAAACAAGGTAAACGGCATTCGTGCGTTTGCCAACTTGGTAATTAACGCGACGCAGGTTTACGATACGGCAATCACTATCGACATTGGAGGTTAGTACCTCCGCAAGAAGTGTATGCGTTTGCCAAGAAAAACCAACAGTAAAGCAGCCTACAAAGTTCTAATATCAAATTAACAGAAGCAATCAAACGATAATGTGATAAATTGTATGAAACAAAAGAAAACTGCTTTCCTGAAAACGCTAATTGTTCTCTTCAAGTTTGGTGGTACTGCAGTTCGATGAAATGGAATTTGTTTGTCCTACAGTATGGAAATGGTTATTGCTTTCCGCAAGACTCAGACCTATTTATGTGTTGTGACGGCGATACCGAAGGTTGTCCGTGCCTAACCCTGAGTTTGGAAATGTGTAACTCGTAAACAAAAACGCAGGCAGAAAGTACGAAATACGATCCGCGCCGCACGCTCGACCCTGACGAACGGACACCACGTGCGACGCACTTGAAGACACGAAGAAAACTAAACAACCCTGCAATAAATCACGATAATCCCTCATTGACCATTTCCCTCTCCTTCAGATATACTCCGTCAGGCACACGCCTTCCATTATTTCCACAACCAATTAAACAGCGCTACATTCCACCACCTCAAACTACCCTCAACCAATCACGACAAAACCGAGGTGCCGACGGACAGAACGCAACAAGACTCGTCAGACAATCCAGAAATGCGAAAAAGACTGTTCAGAAATCGCAAACAGACGAATACAGACACTGTGAACGGAACAGAACTCGAAACATAGAAATCGCGAACATTACCAAGTGAAAATAAAGAAAATCGCAACCACTATAATCGTGTAGTTATTACGCGACCCAAGGTGCTCAGCGACAATCCTTGTACGCTGAGAAGAAAGTATCACAGAAGTGACACCTTCGCATACAACAATATCGGTTAGGCGCTTTGAACGCGCCGACAAAACACTAGAATGTGCTAAAACCATCTATCGACAACGTAAGAATTCAGTTGCCTAAACAATAATTTGATTTGCATTTGCTTCTTGTTTAAGAGGAGGAGGGAGGAAGCGTTACGAATATAGGTTAAGACTATCGATATCCGTTTGGATATCGATACAATACGTGAAATGTTCTGAGTTACAGCGTCGTTTTGGTAACGACGTTATAACACGAACAGAGCAGAGTAGTACTTGGACGTGTATGGATGTGACACAGAGAACTTCTTCTCGAAATAAAGATTGCATTTATAGTAACAGTGTTTGTATCATATTAACATTATTTAATTTGCTATTCTTTTTCGTGTACGATATGCTTGATGGTGTGCGGTACGCTGTACTGTTTACAGTTGTTAATTATAAACGACGCGAAGAAGCTTAATTCAAATTCATAGCAGTGTATCGCAGAGTTTCATTTTCAAAACAAGAATTTCAAAAATTAATTAATCATCTTGCCATCGTAGTGATGTTTTATCAAAGGAGAAATTTGAAATTGAATTTCCCACTGAATTTTTTTTAACAAAGGCGTGACTCTAGAATAATTATAGAACGATCTTGAAATTTTACCCGTTTTTGCTTCACATTCTAATTAACGTTAGCACTTCATAATGTCATGTTTAGAAATATTTAATTAAAAAAGAAAGACAGAAATCTCTGAATACTTTTCCGACTATCAAATATTTCTTGCTGAAGCATACATCAGAATAAAAGGCAACTTAACTAAAATTAATGTTATCATTTTTATAAGCTTACTTTTATTAAATACTTTTAAAGTTTCTTGGATTTAACGTTAACCAGCTATCGTAGATTGTGATTTAGTTATATGGAGTTAAATCTGAAAAAGTTATGTCTTGAAATTCTATAGGGTTTTCTAATGGATGTTTTCATGCTATAATATTTTCCAACTATCTAATATTTCAAAAACTAATAAAGAGTCGTCGTTGAAATTTGATATTGGAGGTTCTCCGTTTGTCTCGTCCTCCTTTCTGAAAATTTCAGCACGTAATCCTATGTGGGTCGTACCGTAGTATATCCCTTATATGCTTCGCTCACGTGTTTTTAATATAAATATATATTAATATAAATATATGAAATCCGTATGAAATAACCCAATTATTTCATAAATACAAGCGCCGAATAAGTACCAATCCGATTGTTCTCGCTGCATATATATTAATAATGAAGCGTTTCGCACACAATACAGCGGTAGAAAATGCATTGAAAAATGTAGAAAATACATTTCGTGACAATCAGTTATTATCAGCATTCGTATGAGCATAAATGGAAATCTGAAGCGATTTCACGAACGGTTTAAATATAATCCTACTTGTGTATTATGATTGTCAATTGTTTCTCCGAAATTTCCAATCCTTTTTCCATCCTTTATGCATTATTTGTTGAAATATATAAAAATGTATTTCTTTCAGCCACGTTGACCTGCATATTGCGCTTAACCCTTTGCAGTGGTAGCAATTATATTTCCATAATAAATACATTTCTTCCAAATCGAAAATATTTTTATTCTGAGGAATCCCTTTTAAATTATGCAGTTAACGTTAAATCTGTTTTCTTGTTTATTTTAATTTTTAGCGATTCTTTGAATACAAATGAATTTGGTAATATGAACACAGTTTTGAAAAATGGTATTGCAATTTTTACTGGTGCCTCAAAGTTGCCATTCGAGTGCAAAGGGTTAATCCTTTAATATGAGCAACTGTGTGTATAGTAACTTACGGTGGAGATGATTGTTTGAAAAATAAATTCATTTACCTGGATAGAAATTTCTTAAATTGTTGCTAGATTAATATCATGCATGTGAATGCAAGTATTGTCTGAATTTATGATCCTAATAGAATTTAGAAGTAAATTTTCTAAATAAATTTTGGTAATATGAAAGCTTTGTCCAAATGAAAATGTAAAGGTATGGTAAAAAATGGTAGTATTGAGCTTTCTAAGATGAAATATGAAATTTAGACAAATGAAGGGGTAAATCTGCAATTCGCGATCGTGACCATAATTCTTTAATTTCTTGTTACAGTTTTGTGTCTCGAACCTTCGCAACCCTCAACAGTAAACGGATACACCATAAGCCCAGAGTTTCCAAAGGTTGCCATGACTGATCAACACGTGCGCGCAAACCTGCTCAGATTGCGAACGACCTGGCCATACATGGAGGAAACTTATGCCACGCCGTTGCCAAATGTTCACCCTTGCGAGCCTCATCCCCTTCCCGAAGAAAGCCTAGTAGCTGACAAGTACAAGGGAGGCATAGGGTATATAAAAGCTACTCTTTTTGGATTAGGGCTTCCGTCTTTTTTCATTTAGACAGTTGGATACTCGGCACGGTCGTATGGTGTATTTATCCTCGTGAATTTGTCACGTACATTTTCAAAATTCTCAAGAAGATAAAAATAGTAACAAGAAAGAAATAGAATTATTAAATGATATTCAACCAAAAGTAACTATTGATTTACTAAGTTTTACAATGCTAATAACAATTTGTTCTACATTTTCAAAATTGTCAAGAAGATAAAAATAGTAACATGATAGACATACAATTATAAAATAATATGCAACCAAAAAGTAACTATTGTTTGACCAAGCTATTTGTTCCACATTTTCGAAATTTCCAAGAAGATATAGTGACATGGCAATAAATAAACTACATGTTTCTTAAAATTTCATTTTTCCATATTCCAGATTTCAACCAGATTTCAAAAGAAGTCAGCAGATTTCAAAAGGAGTTTTTAATAAAATTATGAAATGCGGAATTGTATTTCTGAATAAATACGTCATACTTCGAGTCGATTACTCGAACCTAACGGAGCCGCTATAAAAGGGCAGGTAGTTTCCAGTGAAATACATTTATACTCTGATTTTTGAATCAACATTGTTTGGAGCATTAGCTACACGCATTTGGAGCATTAGCTACACGCATTTGGAGTAATTTCCTTGGCAGCTAATGTTAATAATTGCTTAAAAGTTCCGGGTTGTTTAACGACTTGCTAAGCTCGATCGTTAGCTTGTGTAAAACAGACAGCAAAGGTGGTTCACACAAATATCATAGTATTTCTGGGGAATACACGGTACTGCTGCAACCATTAGTATGTTACTGAAGCTAGTCTCGAGAACCTTTTGCAAAATAGCCTGCTCAAATTTTCGCTGCTATGTTCGTTGTAATTCCATGTGGAAACTGCAGTACGCGCGTTTAACACAATCACTAATTGTAGAAGATGCTGAAGTAAAATTTAATATTCTTCTGTAGATGTAAAGCATGAATTTCGAAATAAAATTGTGAGTGAAAATAGTAGAAACAGTTTTAAACAATTTTACTGTTTGGAAGGTTTGGGTCAAGTGTGGTGACAGAAATTAATTTTTGAAAAAGGTTAAATGAGATTTTTATAACTTCGGTAATTGTAAACGAAAAAATCAGGAACCAGTGTCATTTTGACTGATTCGGTAGTTCTAGTGTTAAAGGTTGATAAATTAAAGTTTTTATATTTACCTTATAAAAACTTAGTATTTTTTTCTATAAATCGTAGTCTTTAGATGCGAATAATTAAACAGCTAGAACATTTTCACGATATTTCAAGTAATTACGAAACGGGTACAATTTAATATTCGTTCATCGAATGGTGAGAAGCAACGACGCGAATAAAAGCGTAGTACGATACTCACGCGCAGTGACGCCGCTATGGTGATGGGAATTGGCGAAATTTATGATAGCTCTGTTGTTTTTATTGCCAGCAATAAGCCGCGGGAACAATTCAGCTTAAAACCTCTCTTTCATGAACCTCAAGTGTATTCCGTGTCAGCCGTAAAAACAAGAATTTCACTCTACGTACTCGTGGTACACGGCGACACATGTCACGGGGAACCACTTGAAGCGTTTCGAGAGGGTTGCTTTTTAAAAGGCACCGCGAAAGTCGAGGAGGCGTCTTAATCGCAATCTGTGCTGCGCGTTGCACACGTGGGGACATGCTGTTACGATACGTAAGCTTCTGGTGGCAGCGTTATAGCGCGTTTCTTGACGGTACAACTTGCAATTAGGAGCGAGGCAGAGGAAAGGACAGAAAAATAATCCGACACACCGTGTTACGTGGGCGGGGAGAGAATCACCGAAGATACACTCCCCGACAAAAAGATCATCCAGGTATCCTATCTTTAACTCTAAGCACTCGAACGGCGACTCTGAGCCACCGCTAAAAATTGCTACACTACTATTTTTAACGATTTTCACATTGCAAGGACAAGTAATAATTAAACAGTTAACTGTGGCAATCTATTTTCAAAGCGAGCACTTATTTGTGTCGCGAAAATTAAGAGTTCTAGCCAGAGCATAGGGGATGCATGAATCCATATGGAATTATTTATACTTTATATTTGTTCGTTTTATTTCGTCTTGATGTCCAAATATTCTAGAGGTATTGAAATTTACTCCTCGTATCCTCGTCAAACACAGCTAACTGGTTAAAACTTCTTAAAAATGTATATTGATAACCGTAACATGTTAGATGTTTTCCAAAATTTGTGCGTGCAATGAAATGCAGTGAAATCGAACACGTCCTATAACTACGTCCCTGGTCACGATAGGGGGTTAAAATTTTGCACGAATCGGTTTCGACTTATAATCTATCGAATGAGCCATTTAAATTTGTTCGAAGGCATTTTTGACCACCTTAACCGGTGGAATAGAACGCGGAAAAAAGTGAAATGAATCTGGAAAAACGGATTTCGGAGCTAGAAATGCAACGATTATCGACAACAAAGATATCAGAAATAATAAAAAGGTGCGGTAGAAGTGACACACAATTTTCTAAAAAATATTGGGGAATATAACAGAAAGAAAAGTATCGGTTGGTCGCCATCGTTATCCGATCGTGATAAACAAGCGATTTTACGTACAGCTTCCAACTCGTGGTTAAAAACGAAGCAAATAATGTAAACATCTGGTGGTACTGGTACATCAGCGTTTTATTTAAGTATTAATTATCTGTTCCGTTATTTATCTCCATAACTTATTTATTATCTGGACTTGTTATTATTTAATGAACCGAATAAACTTATTATTACTTGTAGAAACTCGAAATATATTATAATATCATTATCAACTCAATAAAATAATTAGATGTCGAAATGAATTTTTATATAACTCCTGTTTGTTGCAATCAGTGCACAAGATTTTTATTTTGTATACAAATCTGCAGTCTAGCAGTCGCCTTTATTTTATGAGCACAGATTATAAAAGAATTGCAGAAAATTAATTTCTCCTTTTCATTATTATTTTATTTGGTTTTTCAAAAGTTCAAATATTCTGTGAAAAATTTATCGAAGAATATAATGCAATATTTACTACTGCGAAATAATAATGCAATATCTAATTGTGACTCTACACAGAATGTTCTTCTTTTAATAATATGCATTATTTTTTTTCATAAGGTCTTCCGTAACACAAAATTCTCTATTCTGCAGTTTTCTTCGTACTTTCGTATGGCTATCAGACTCCAAATATTAAATTTTCTCTCGCCATAAAATGCGGTACTATGCCAAAATTCTATAGCTTTACCAACATACAATAACCCACAGGAATGTTTCGTACGCACGGATGAAATTTATTCAACCTAATTTCATGAATTTTTTAATAATATTTCGTTTGCATTTTCTACCAGTAATTCATTCTTTTAATGAATTTAGCGAGTCTCCACTAGCTTTATTTATCCTTTATGTTTTTTCTACTCCAAAACTTTTAATACTATTTAGCACTGATGAGATACCCACTCGAACAATATTTTCATTCTTTCTATATAGGTATATAATTTTTCACAAATGCTAATCCAATCCAGTTTTAATTCAAACTTTTAGTGTATAAATCGTTAGTATCAAATGGACATTGCAAACTAGTGAATGCAAAAATTCTGCATAAATCAATAGAATGAACTGTGCACTTTACGATGGTATAACACGAACATGTTCAAATAATAAATTATCTTGAAATAAACGCCGAAGGTTAAAGCGACGAAAGCTAGTTATTTATGTAGCGACATAATACTTAAGAAAAGTAGGTGGTCCTTGAATTGACCTTTAACACATCACATCAATAAAAGAATACTAGTTTACCTACATTTTTAGAGATCGTGATACTTTATTATTTTTCCACAAGAATTAATTATTTTCGTGATACACTTAAATTTCAAGTTTTCAAATAAACATGAATAGTACTTTTAACACTTTGATTGCCACGTCACCCATATATGGGTGACAGAGTTATTTGTTAATGTTTAAAGAGAAAATTGTAATATAATCGTTGCACCAAATTTAGTTGAGATCTGGAAAATGCAAGAAGGTTGAAGGATAACTATGTCTCATACATTTTAAGTTTACAAGTGTTGCTTTATTAAATAAATCACTTTGACTTTGTGGCATTTTTGAGGTTGTTCGTTGGGCAGTTAAAGTGTTAAATGAACGTGTGCATATCATTGAAATATTTAATAATATTTCTGTGACCAAAAGTCAATTTTGTTTATTATATTCTGGGACAAACAGAGTAATAAATCTTAACCAACGAAAATAAACGAGCATTATTAAATTTTATAATTATTTAATTATTTTGAATTGTTCTAGGAAGAACACGGCAAAGTACAATTTGATGTCACTGCTTCATGTTAATAAACCTATTCTGTAATACTGTAGAGAGAAACATTTCAAGGGCAATGAAAATAGACGAACATTATTTAATCAATTTAAGTTGTTCTAAAAATGACATTGCAATGTACAATATGATTTCACTGCTTCATGTTAATAAACCTATTCTGTAATACTGTAGAGAGAAAAATTTCGAAGGCAATGATAATAGACGAACATTATTTAATCAATTTGAGTTGTTCTAAAAATGACATTGCAAAGTACGTTTTAATTTGCCGCCTTCGTGTTAATAAACCTCTTCCGAAATACCGTGCAGAGAGAAATGTCAAGGGCAAGGAAAATAGACGAACATTATGCAAATCTTAATGCCATTTTTTCTTCGTTAAGGAGTGTATATTCTGAAATGTTTTTAGGTATGCCAATAAGCTTGTGAGTCACTGCAGGTATAAGCACACACCGGTTCGTGACCACGTTCACGCTGAGCTAGCCAGGCACGATTACTCGTCCAAGATTATGAACCTACAAGCATAATAGAGCAATTATCCAAGAGAGGAAATGCAGGTAACGACGGCCGAGATCTGTCGTGGCTGCGCACAGGGAAACGGAACCCGTACAAAACGTTTACTTTATGGCCGAGCTTAATTGTACGGCAAGACGTATGGCTTTCTAGTTGCGATTATACTTGCGACTGTGTCTGTGACTGCGTGTATGCTCGACGTCCCACAACCGACTGGAATGCACCTCTGCGTGTGTCGTCTTCGGGCAGACTGCATTGGTGCACGGTGCATCGTCATGAGTCGTTATTGTGAGACAATCGCGAAAGCACAGACAACGAAACAACATGAACGCTTTTACATCAGAATCGAATGAACAGAAGCGTTTCCTTGTATTGTTTTCCGCGTGAAACGCAAAGTTTCTCTCTCTCTCTCCCTCTCCCATTCTCTTTCTTTGTCTCTCATTTTCTTTTACTCTTTTTTCTACTTTCCACTTTCATTTCTCTGTCGGTTTTCCCGCGTAACGAGTTTTGCACTCCTCCCACCCGAACTTCTTTTCCAAGGAATCTTTTATGCTCGCAGGATTTTAATCCGTTTCGCAAAAAGCAGAAGGCCACTGTTAACTAACCCCTTTACGCGCTTAATAAAGGGAGAACCTTAATATTTTTGTACGCTATGAAAAGCGGCTGTCGAGACGAACTCAACCGCGCGCGATACCCTGCCTCCCGAGAGAACGATGGAAATTGTTTGAACATTTCGCAACATTGCACTCATTATATTAGGCTGCGCTTATGGAACAATTGATTTTTAATACTCCGCGGGTAATCTGGGTTATATATCGCCGGAGTGCACTTTTTAACACAAGAACTACCAAACAATAAATCGAAGAACCACTCAAAACAATTAAATAATGTTCGTCTATTTTCATTGCCCTT
>CM052096.1:8708174-8735031 GCA_028453745.1 Agapostemon virescens | reverse complement strand
CATTATTTTCATCCATTATCAAATATGATGACTTGCAATGCAGTCTCCATATAAGTGTGAACATTATGTTATTAGTTTCATCCATGATTTAATTTGTTGACTAGCAATGTAGTATTCATATAAGTATGACTATTATTGTATTTTTATTAGTTACATCCATGATTTAATTTGTTGACTAGCAATGCAGTGTTCATATAAGTATGACCATTATTGTATATTTATTAGTTCCATCCATGATCAAGTTTGTTCACTTGCAGTGCAGTATCCATATAAGTATGAACATTATTTTAATAATTTCATCGATGATCTAATTTGTTGACTTACAATGCTTTTATGGTGCGCAAATTCTGCTTCACCCTGCGTATAAATGTATTATTGAACCAGTGACGCATTCCACGGATGAGTAATTGAGTTCTGAGTTGTGAGAAATTACGAATTCATGGTCATCGTCCATCAGAATGTTCATCACCTTCAGGATGGAGGTATGGCGCGCATCATTGTCATTGCATCATTTGATTTGGCGCGGTCCTCGTGTGAACAGACGTAACTAGATTGTGAATCATTATGCAAAACGTAAAAATTCTCAGCATCAATTTCAAGCAGCAATAGTTAAATAGATTATTTTTACTTCTAATTATTTCTAATTATTTACTTCTAAATGACGGGCCATTTTTACAGCGAAATCAAGTAATCTTCTTCGTTGTGCACACGCGACAAGATTGTGATAAAACATGATTATTGTTTCTTTTTTCTCCTGTACAATTCGCACGAACAACAGCTCGGTGAAATTACAAATATCACACATATAGATATCGCTCGGTATTAGGTGCTGTCCAATATTAGGGGAACTCCCCTAAGTGATACATACTTCGCAAACAGGGGTATGGGATTTATTGATTTCATAAATTTTGGCAAAATAATTTTTCTTTCGCTACGAAAAATTTTCAACATCTAATGAATTCTGATACCATTTGTTTCAAGGTAAAGAATGATGCAAAACCACCTAACATAAAAATCTGCTGTCAAAAATAAGTGGTAGTTGACGGTTTGCCGAGTGCTTTCTCTTAAATCCTTCTCGCGTTTTTCGATGCATTTGTTCGAGTCACTTCTTTCTTATAAATACGTAAAATTCAGAAAGTATAAATGAAATAAAATTTATTGACATCTTAATCTTAAAAATAGTAGAGGAGTCACGTTCTCGGTCGTCAATCATCGTTTCTGCGTTTCTGCGAATGATGGATGTAACGGAAATGTGAACTGTAAAATAGATGTGACATTTTCAACGTCACTTAGAATTTCATTTCAGAATGGTTTCGCGACGAAAAAAGATACTTGCACATCCATGTTCAACTATATGATCAAATTTTCTTTGAAATAACTTTTATCGACAAGCTTGTCACGCGCTTACAATACGTTCTTAAAATACTTTGCGGTTTAATCGTTCTTTAACCATGCTATTCCAGGACTTTCTAATTACCGCAAGGAAATTACGTTCTTTTTTCAAGAAATTAGTGCAGCTGAAAAATCGAGGTGCATTAACGTACTTGACGGAAATACATGATCGTAAAATTGTTCAATTTGAACAAATAGCTTGTCAAAATTCTTTTGACAAGCTATTCCACCTACTGCTAGCTCTTGTCAATGTAAAAATAATATTTTTACATTTCTCTTTGAAAAGTCGATGAAAAAAATAATAAAATTTCGGGACATGCAATTTAGGCGTTCAGAGATTATTTATTTTGTTATGGCACGCTGTATGTAGGTACTTGTATCATCTGGCACGGTGTAGTAAGGTAAATTCAATTTACGGTATAATAACCTCCAAGGCAATTGAAATGTTTTGAAAGCAAAACAAACAGATTTTCATTTAGTACCACATTGTTTGTATATTCCTCTTGGCACTTCAATTCCCTGCTTTTTTCCATTTTCATTTGTGCTCGTAATAAATGGGTACCGTATCTACTTTCTCTTCTACCGAATAACCATATATCATACTAGGGTATCGCTACCATTTTGCTATACAGTGGCTCGAGAAAGTATTCGAATATTCTTTAAAAACGAATAACGTTTTTAAGACTACACCGAACGGTTTGAATTTCTCTTTGAGATGTTAAGATAATTAACTAATAAAATTATGCACAAATAATTTCTTTTAAAAATTTAATATTGATCGCCATTGCGAAGAAAAGTAAGTATCACGATTTTTAACCCCTTAGCACTCCAATGGCTCCTTTCAGGCGACACTAAAAGTGGCCATATTAAAAATAACTTTTACATCGCTGTGTTTGCATTTAAAAAATCAGTAAAAATAGAAGGGTTGCACTTTTACATGCACACAAGTAAATGGACCATATACAATGGAACTATTCTAACTTAAATATTTCAATTTTGGAATGAAAATTGCTTGGAGTGCAAAGGACTAAATTTTCTATACGTCTGTAATTTATAAGATACTTTTTGCTAGATTTAACTCAACACATCTAAATCATATACGTGTAAAATTTTCATGGAAATATAATCGATTAAAAGCAGCATAAATTGTAATTAGTGGATTAAAACGATTACCGGTCAAATTGAAACAATTAACACGCGAATTCAAACGATTAGGGGACGAAGTTACCCTATATGTATATGGATTGTTACGAATATAGGTTTAGACTATCGACATCCGTTTAGCTATCGATATTGTCCGTGAAATGATCTGAGTTACACCGCCATTTTGGTAATAAAGATGTAACAAGAACTCCTCTTATAACAAAGCTTATTTTAGTATTAACAGTGTCTTTGATAATGCCGCCATCACGGGGCCGCCCACGTAACAATACATTTATTCCGTGCATTTTGATCCTAACGCTTTGTGTTTACGGTTTAGGCACGTACGATTGATGGATAAGCATACGTGACAAATCCCTTGCACTTGCGAACCGCGTTGATATTGGGTTTGAAGCCACCGAAGGATAACTCCGTGGAATTAGAATTTTTATTTAGTATCTACGTTCTAACTACTTTTACATTTGTCACCAGAAAAATAATTTCGTAAAACGGACGGTTTATTACGGTATATTACGGTTTATTAACTAGGAAACTAGCTTACCCGTCATTTTGACGGATGTCCGTAGAACTAGGTATACATCACACAGAATTCTGCAATTACAGGGCTGAGAGGGAAATAAATTTGGGTATATATTCCTCTCACTAAACCAATACTTGTCAGCGTAAATTGCAAAGAAAAGGAATAGTAATTGTTTCTGTAATTTTGCTCATTGAATACGAAATCCGTCAAAATGTCGGGTCTCATAAACTTGCAAGGGAACTTATGGGAGCTTATAGCTTTATTGTTTAAACAAAAGACTTTTGTTAAGATTTTCTTGCGCGACTACATTTCCCATTGAAAAACACACAATTTAAAAAATAATTCAAATTTTTTCGACCTCTGGTTTCCGAGATATCTCAAAAATACCCCAAATTTGAGGGCTGGTTTCACCCCTTCAAAGAACTGGAAGCTCCCATAAGTTTCATCAAAATCGGATTTTCGTATTTGAATATGTTCCCGTGTTAGTATTAAAAGTCCTGTCCGCTAGGCTTAAAATTTCTGAAAAGCCGCCACTTTTTTCCGGCAATAAAGAAATTGGTACACCTTCGCGCTATATTTATGAATTATGCGCCGCTTCGGACATCCGTCAGGATTTTTCGTCGCGCTACTAGCCAATCAGCTTCTACTTTTCCATTTTCGAAGAATACAAAACCCAGAAATCACTTGCTCCTTTTTTAGTATGTGTCATAGTAATATTACAGGAGTGCCACAATTATTCTAATCACTTTTAGTCACTGACCAGCAGTTTTTCAACCCGGGACGATCGTATTTAGTCAATCAGCTGTTCAAATTCAATTTTCAAGTTTATGACTCGTAGGAATAACAACAATCAATTCAGCTATTCATATCTGTCCAGCATAAATATTTTTACAGATAAATATTGTACAATTTATTTGTAAATATTCGTGAATATTCTTCGAGAAAAATAGCTGTTTATCTTTAATTAGAAGAACAGAGATAATCATCAATTTCGTCGCTTAGCGTAATCGGCTTTACGACTCGAAAGCTTCTTAGAATCGCGGAAATTGAGATCGGGTGCTCACGCGAGTCACCTACAGTACATGTATCTAATTTCCGTAGATTTACGAAAGAAACGTTTGAAATTTTCGTTACTGCGACAGTTAAAAAAATTTCAAAAATTGCAAATGATAGTTACTTAAAATACAGAGGAAATGTGCAATGTTTGCATACACGGTATGCGAAATATGCTGGTAGAATTTTTAAAATGAACAAAACAAATGGCGCGTGTTATGGAACCGCAGGAAGTTTCGCTTTTCTCTTTATGAACTTTTTGTAAAACATGCAGTCGCACGAATATCCGTAGTCTACTTATCATTTGCCGGAAAAACGGTTGGCTTCTTCGTGAATATCTCGTGTAGTACTAGCACGAATCATTGAAGAACACCGTACCCGAAGCAAATAAGTCGGAGATAGATAAGAGCGGGCAATTTGTGAAACACGCTTGCACGTATAGTACCTGTCTACAGTGAACAGAACAATACCGAATCAATACCACCGATTCCAGCCGGTAAATCATGATACCGTATCAAATACAGTAGAAGCTCCAATATCCGAATCCGCAGGAAAACACGACTACTCGGATGGGTGTTTCCGATAGCAGCACACTCATTTAGACTAGCAATAATTATCTTCTATTTTCCTTTGCGTGTGCAGAATGTCTCGTTTAACTCTGCGACACCTAATAACGATTATTTACACAGATTTATAGAGACTGAAAACAACGTTTTGGGGACCAACAAGAGAACACATTCAGATGCGAAAATCTTATTTTGATGGAACTTATGGGAGCGACTATATTTATTTAGTTTAACTTTTATTAAAATTTTCTTGCGCGACTACATTTCCCATTGAAAAACACAATATTTAAAAAGAATTCAAATGTTTGCGACCTCTGGTTTCTGAGATATCTCAAAAAATATAGTTTTGACCCCCAACATTGAGGGCTGTTTTCACCCCTTCAAAGAACTATTCATATTTATTAGTGGGCACAGTTTTAAATTTTCGTAACAAGTCTGACTTGTTATTATACGGGCAAAGGTTATTAAAAAAATAGGGAAAAATGTGAAATGATTGTAAAGAATATTTTCTGACACCTCATTCGTCCCTAGAAACCGCAATTTAAAGTTCACGCGAAATATTACTCTTGCTATTGCAGACAGAGGAAATATTTAGGTGATCTGTTTTATGCAGAATACCCTGTATTTCAGTTATTATTAATGCTCGGTAGTTCTGGCGTTAATAGAATATTACAAATGCAAACGCTGCTGCTGACGTAAAGAATACCTTTAGCATTATTATTAAAAATTGCAAATGATCCGTTTACCTTGCGTGCGGATTCTGATATTATTTTAAACAAATGTTTACCGAAAAATTAATACATTCCTTGTAATTTTCCATTCTTTTCATTCAAACCACATAGATCGCATTATTAGAATTAATAATATGTATGGCAATATTTCTAACGTTGCTGAAGTTATATAATTATCAAAAAGTGTATTATTGTGGTAACCTAACTACTGTGTAGGCAGCGAGAACGTATAGATAACTTCAGCATTTAGAATTCTGTGTAGAAATTGTTATTTCGAAAGTAGGGGAGACTGAGTATGGTTGCCACGCGGATAGGTTGTTACAAACGCTATAACACTGAAACAGTGGATGATCAAAACTTACAAATAGTTCAGGATTATATGTAGTCACATTATCAACAGTCATAGTTCGCTATAAAGTTGCATCAAAGTACCTAGGTAAATTTTGCGACGTACTGTTTGTCGGGTAAGCATACTTGTAGTATCGATTATACAGTGTGGCATATAACCGGTAGTACAACCGGATAAGGGTTGATTCTATGTAAAAAGTGTAAGTCGAAAGTGTAGAATAAAATTGCTTCTAATAGTAGTATTAGAATTGTCGGCTTTTCTAGAAAATGCTCCTCTTTTATTGCAATTTGCCGCTCAGTATGAAACCAGAGATGTACATGGTTACACATACGTGGATAAACAGATGATGAGATGTACATGATTACACGTACATGGATTAACCGATAATCGATATATACGCAACGATACATGTTCACATGTTCTTACACAGGGGACAGGTTGTCACAGTACAATCGGTGTTATTTGTCAGATGCGACAATTTAATGATATAATCCAATTCAATGATTTTGATTAAGACTGCTTGACATATTAGCGATCCTCAGTATGTAACGATTGTTTGTTGAATTATTTTTATATGATTTATATGATGAATTATAACCAAAGAATTTCTAACGATTCTAATTTTCTTACAATATGCATTTCAAATTTTAATTTAACACTTCTTAGCTTTCCAGATGCATAATCGCATCTCAAAAAGAATAGGTTTTGGATAGAATTTTCAAGAAATGTTCACAAGTTTAATTTTGTATTTAAAACAATCAAACATTCACAATAATCACTTACGTAATGCCAAAACCAATATTTTCATTAATGAACTTAGTTATTTAAAATTTGTGACAGTCAAGCTCAGATGCCATGGAAAATGACTATAGCAAACTTTGCATTTTCCCAATCTTCGAATACTTCCTGTAACTTTACGGAACCCGTCAAAATGCCGGGTTCGTATATTTTTAACACTAGATTTACGAATGTTGATTATATATCTATTTTTACTAAAGTGAGTCAATTTGACTTATACAAGAAAATCGAAGTTTCTTGCAAAGAAAATAGTTCCAAATCAATTTAAATGAAAGATTTATTATTAAAAAATTCCTAAAATTGTCCTAAAAGCGTTATCGCCTTGAACCAGTGGCAATTCGGACGGAACAAACGCTGGAAACATATCAATTTGTAAATTCGATACCGCCAGTCCCGAGGAACCGATGCAGCGCGTTTAACATGTTAAGGAATACCGAATCGAAGTTCCGTAAAAATTTCAGTGGCTAAACCCGAGATTCCAGATTTGACAGGGACGAATGTTATCGCGGTTCGCCGCACAAGAATCTGCCGGTGGCGGAACAGCGTTGAATGCGTCTTGCGAACCGGACGAGCGAATTGTCCTGTTCGGATGTTGCCCGGCGAATCGAGGAATGACGATTCCGGTTCCCTGCTGCCACCGTCATAGGCGACAGATCGAAGTGGTCGCGGGCGGAATCGTGAGCATTAAATCGCGAAGGTAGTCGGGAACGTGTATTTTAGAGTTTACGATCGTCGAACAGCCGAACAGCCGAACGGTGGTTCCCCACGGTGCCGAGAGTGTCAGAGTCAGGCCAATAAAACGGACCGAACGGGGCACGTAGGTGTGTATAACGGATGGCCGTTGGGCGCGAGCAGATTTGTTTGACACCGTGCTGTGGCAGCACCTAATAAAAGATGCTAATATATCCTGCGGTGCCGCGGAGTACCGTGGAGAAGGTCTGCGCTCCACGAGGATAGAAGACGAGTGGTCGGCATAATTTAAAGAAACCGCCAGGATCCGTTTATTCCGAAGTCGCTCGAGACCCGACAAAATACCTTGTTTCCGAGGAATGTATTCAACTCGGAGATGTGTCTACACGCCACGCCTCGCTCGATACTTTCCGCGCGACCTTCCATCGAGACACTCGGAAGCCACAGCCGATCTACTACGATTTTATGGATTTTCGTTATTTAGTTGGACGAACCGTGCGGTAACTGTCGAACTGATGTCAGCGGCAGCGAGATAGAACAACTACGAAATTTGTTTATGTTTTATTTAACACGTTTTGTGTCAGACCGTTTTTTTAAAGATTTTCCATTTGGGCTGCGTGGCACACTTTTGCGATTAACTTCTTGGCCCACGACTTATTTTACAACAACAGTAACTAGACTTTCTTGTCCCCAAATTTCACTGAATCATATTGCGAAAACGAGAATAATTTAGTTTGCAGAACTATGGTTCGCACCTTATAATCCATAAGGATTAAAGTTTCCGAATTCGTGTACATTTGCCTAAAAGTAACATGCAACTCCCCGAAGACGATTTCTTGAAACTCGGATGCCGTAAAGTTTGGGGATTTAAATTGGAAAAGATTTCCCCGGATCTCGGCGTTTCGTAAGATAAAAGGAGAAAGCAAAGCACCGACATAAGCAACTTCCGTTACATAATATAAACGAAAACAAAGTTGTCAAAAACTTACTTTCTCTATTTCACAGTGCGGTACTGAACTGTGCCCGTAAAACCGAGAAAGATTTCGTTGCGAATTGCAGTTTTATATTCTTTGTTTTCCGTTACTATCATCGATTTCATTAAATACTTTAAATTCGATTGGTTAAACATATTTTCCTTTGGTAATTACCTAAGTGTTGTAGTATTAGAAATGAAAAATAAAAATACTTTCAAAGATTATTTTGTACACTCAACACTAAACCTACAGAGAATTAAAATTAACTGATGTGTATTGTCTTTTAAAAATGCCAAGATTTAATTTCTTTGGATTATTTGCGATTTTCATTACAAAGTATGATTGAATAAAGAGGTCTGATAAAATAAAAAATCTGAAAAGGGTCATTTGACCCATTGCGAGAGATATCAATATTTTAAAGCCTTTTGAAATTTTAAGGCTTTCAAGATTTTTAAGATCTGCAAGACATTTAAGTCTTTATAAAATTTAAGACTTTTAAGACTTTCAAGCCTTTAAATATTTTAGGGCTTTCAAGATTTTCAAGATTTTCAAGATGTTTAAAGCTTGCTAGACTTTTAATATTTTAGAGCTTTTAAAATTTTAAGGCTTTCAAGATTTTAAAGACATTTAATCCATTACGAGATGTATCAATATTTTAAAGCCTTTTAAAGTTTTAATTTGTTTTAAATTGACTAACACGCTAACCTTTAATTTTTTCGAAACAACAGAAAATGGGATAAACCGTACATATACCGATAACAATAAAATAGAGTTTTATTTCGGTCCAAATTGAATTAATACCATATATATGTATTTATGTACAAAAAAGTGGCAACTCTACCATTGAAGGATTCATTAAAAAGTTTGTAGGCGTGATTCATTAAAAAGTCCATCGATTTTTACAGATTATGAAATAATCGCTGGTAGATAGTGTGTTGGAATTGTAAACGATTGATAACAAATAATTCTTCTATAATTGCCATACTTTTTACATCGGATATGTATACTATAGTAGACGATGCTTTGAAGCATTCAGTGATTAAGTTATCAGCGGCGACGATATGGGATACATGTTTGAGGAAAAGATGAATTCATAACATTGTGTACCTTACGAGCTACCTACAAGAGTATGACAAAGCTGTTCACAATTTGCATCGTATCTACAAGGAAGAAAGTTTAAAGACAGAAATTTTAAATTAAAAGATGAAAAGAGGAAAACTGTACATTAATAAACAATTTAGCATAAACTGTATTATAAAAGTGAGAAAAGATAATCGTTAAATATAAAACGTAATTTCTATTATCGTTGATGCTATTCAATTAATGTTTTCCAAAGCTGAAGAATATTACCTAGTAGACTCGATAAGACAATCTAACTAGAAAATTGAATTTTCTATAATATGGATTTAATCTCGCGCAGCCCCTTTCCATTCACAATCCAATTCATCCGGTTCATAATTAACCCTCCAACTGCGGTGTCAGAGTCTATTTTGATCCAGAATATTAAAATCGTCATTTAATTACGCAAATTCCAGCCATTAAATTAACCGAATAGCTGCTGGATTATAACCAATGAAAAGATTGACGTGTCTGCAAGAAGAGCCACCAATAATATATTTTTTTAAAATCGATAAAGAGAGCAGTAAATAATCCTGAACATAGTCAATTATAAAATTGTAAATTATAGTCCAAAGGATTAAAACACCATAGGCATTTACAATTTTCTGAAAAATAAATTTAGGTGTATTATATGCCAAAATTTATTCTGGCATATAATTGATTTCGTTTTCCCACGAAGCCTCGTAAGACATTGCGCAAAGATCCCTTATTCAAGGATGCGTCTCATTTCGAAAACGAAATACTTAACTTTCAGTTATACCCAAATCCGTAATTAATTGTTAGGGCCAAGCGTGCCCATAAATATCTCAAAAATGACATTGCACTACTTGAACGCAGCACAGACCGAGACAAGATAACTAGACAATTCTGAACAGCAAAAAGCTATCAATAATTGTAGCATGATCTTACTCTTACTCTACAGCGGACGTTCCAACGTCGACTGTCTATAGCAACCCTTGCTAAGAAAATGGCAGCAGCGATACGTGCACAGCGAGCGATAAGAAGCGCGTAAATCAAACTTCAGAACAACGTTATCACCTGTCGAATATCTCATAGTTCACCTTATAGTGCAGTGCCGAAAATTCGAAAGTTTCGTCAGGATCGCCGGAGTGAATGGTTCGAATCGAAAGAGAAACTACTGGCTACGCGGTATTTCGTCGTAAGTACCATAACTGGGACCGCTGAACATGTTGGAAGAGGAAGCTCCGCTCGGAGTAGCGCCGAGCAGAGTTCAGTTGGGAGGAGCAGGACAGAACAGAACAATTGTCCCATCAAGGAGATGGTCGCGAGTTAGAGACTCAATGGTACGCGACAGAGGGTTCCTTTGCATATATTTGACGATAGGGACGCTCCCGGCGGCGGTCGTCGCCAGAATTTATTGCCCAGTTTCCGGCGACGTTCCAGACTTTAAACCACAACGTTCGACGTTAAGTGACTTTGCGGGATTTCAATGTTGCGCGATCCGCCGGGCTACGTACGGGGTGCAGAGATACGGGGGTGCGCGAGCCCGTAACGTAGAATCAAGATAATCCTGGACGTCCATAAGCCGGCACCGGAGTCTCGCCTATCTGGTACTCGCGTAACAATGTGTTTGTACGCCGTGTCGCGTCCGCCTAATTCCCCGGCTCCCTTATCTAAGTAGATGCATTTGTCATACAGCGAACGAAAGTCCTCCCTCTAGTTCGTTCTTCCTGATTTCCAGGCTCTTTTACTTTTCCGCGCACAGCGAAGTCGTAAAACGGCCATTTCGCGCGAAATCGGACGCTTTTTCGAGTACAGTCCGCGACAATAGAATAGCACACCTTCTAAATTTCGTAGTATTTTAAAAATAGAACAGAAATTAGAGCGTTCAATCCATATGCTTCTTGAGTTACTTCTTATATATCCATCTTAGTGCCTTTGACACGTAAACACAGAATTGTTGTTTTGGTAGATTTCAAGGGAACGTAATTCGACAAAATAATAGCACACATGCTACACTCTCACTTCTCAGTTGAACGCGAGCAAAGAAAGGTGGCTAAGTATTTGATATATAGTGTGGTGAATTATTGCGGAAAACTTCTAAAAAAATGGGTCGTGGAAAGAAGTTAACAGATAGTGAAATGAAAACAATTATGACACTGTCTAAAGAAAATGTTTCTATTTCAAAGATTGCGAAGGTAATTCATAGAAGCCGGAAGGTTGTCATGAATTATTTGAAAAACCCCGAGAAATACGGTAATACAAAACGTCCTGGACGACCTGCGGCACTATCAGCACGAGAGAAACGTGCTATTCTAAGGGCAGCATCGAATGCACCAATGACTACCAGGCAGATTGCTGAAGCAGCAGGCGTACAAACAAACGTCAGAAATGTGCAACGTGTCCTGCAAAGATCTAAGCACCTGCAGCGAAGGAAGCTTAAAAAAACCGCCTCTAACCGAAGTGCATAAGAAGGCAAGGCTGCAGTTCGCAGAGCAACATGCTCACTGGAAGAAGAAGTGGAGAAAAGTCATGTTCACCGACGAAATGAAGTTTAATCTCGATGGACCTGACGGGTGGAGTTATTATTACCACGACTTACGTAAAGAAAAAATGTTTTTGATCCGTCTCCAGATGGGTGGCGGAGAAGTCTTGCAATGACCAGCTCGTTCCCCTGACTTGAATATTATAGAAAACTGTTAGGGAGACCTTGCTACAGCAGTTTATGCTAAAGGGAAACAGTTTAATAACGTAAACGAATTAGAAGAGTGCATTGCACTCGAATAGGAACGAATGAAGCAGAAAAGAATTAAAAAATTATTCAAGTCGATTCCAAAGCGAATAATTTCGGTTATAAAAAACTCTGGAGGATCTACAAAATATTATATATTGATGATATACTTTAACAAACGGATATCGATTTTAATACTTTGTTGGATTACCCTGTTGTTTAATGCAGTTTAATTTTAAACCTCTCGACCTTCCTACAAATATAGAAAAATATATATGACCTCGTTTGAAAGAACAAATAACGACGATCTTTGAAAATTTGAAATTTTGAAAATTTCTCCAGTGGCATTTTTTAATAGAATTGCAAATAACATGGTTATATATTTATATATGAGAACGTATCTCGAGTCATATAGACCCGAGGACAGCAGGGTTAAATTGAAAGGGCTGAATATTATTTAATAAAAATATTCAGTTGACGAAAATGTTGTTTTAACCATTTATTTTGCAAGTGATTTAAACGACTGAAATGTTCTCAGGTATCTTTTTAAAAGTTTGAAAAACATGAAGATACAGTGCTCAAGTGTTCTCTTTATGGGCGAGTTCTTGAAAAAGAAAAACCGGATACATGAATATTGATGAAATTAAAATGATTTGAAGTGCACCGTAATACGCAACCTCGGATGACGGAGTATCGTGCGATGCGAGCAGCGATTGGGAGGATCAAATAATTTTAATTTTTTCAATTTTAAAGTTGCATTTCCGTCACATATGGAAGCTATATTTTCATATGAATTAAAAGTGGTGAATTACCTTTTACCAGAAAACGCGACGACACTGGAGAATGTAAAGTCATATTAAAATATTAATTTGCGAGGTTTAATCCCTTTCAGGAAAGGATAATTTCTTTCATGTAATTAAACCACGAATAGAATTTTCTCATGGGAGGCTTCCATGGAATTCTAGGCGAGCAATTATCCGAGCAATCAATCCTGCCACTGATTGCCATATTCTGACAATAATAATAAGAATGATTAAGTAGAACAGCAATTGGAATATCTAATAATAATTGGAAATGTGAATTCGATGAATGTTAATTGGTTAACAATCGTCTTGCACCGATTAAATTTGCTTCAAATTAATCTTTATTTCGCAGTTAATATCTACTATTTTCCTTTCGACAAAGCAAAAATTTTTAACACTGTGATTTTCATTTTCATATTTTTATATTTCTCTACGTTTCTGTGACACTTTTTAGTACAGAAAATATGTATGATACATCGATCGCCTACGTGATCTCACTAACGGGAATTTTCTGCTTTTTTTATAAAGTTTTAGAATTAATATCCGGCCACACTTTTGTGATTTCGACTGCTTCATATTCATAGCTTCCACGCTCCGTTAACTACAGGCAATTATAACATGAAACTTACTAAACGATGTCTCAGCATCGGACGAGTTTATCACTGATGGTGTGTATAGTACTATACAGGGTGTCTCTCCCGATTTTGACGTCGTGATTGTCTGACTGTTACCACTCGTAGCGAAAAAAGGTTCTCAGCCAAGTTTGAATGTTATCGCGTACAGCATATTAAATTATTAGTGTGACACTGGCTACCGTAGACTGCGATAAGATATGACATGCAAGTGCGTAATGTTTATTTGAAAAAATAAATATAAATTGAATATAGTGTAGCATGGCCTGTTTATTGGGGGTAGTATGGTTGACGAGAGGGAGAAAGAGAAAGAGTTACGTTATAAAATTTGTATTTAAAAAATTACTGAGATTCGAATATTCCTTGTACACATTGAGTGTATGGTAATAAGGTAATCCACACAGAATAGCAATGCAAAATTTCGTTTATAATTTACCATTTTGTTTGCAATTAAAGTTATTATGGTATCATCACCACTAAAAATGTTGCAGAAAAAGAAAGTCAATTTATGTCATTTATAAAACTACATTTAATGTAATGCTTAGATATTCATTACAAAAGAATAAAATTTGATTTCATCGAAAAAGAGAGGCATGATTTTTATATTTGTTAGAACTTGTTTAAAATCTTCAATATGGGTCTTTATAATGTGGCAAGGGGTTGATATTTGACCCTTCAACTCGAAAACCTAGGCATCTCTTCTTGTGAGGATATTTTCATTACACATGATTTATTTCGTCTTATGCACATGGCTGTCTTTGCTATTACTCGTCCTTGCAATAGTTACATTTTTACGAATTTCTTAATTCAACAAAGGGGTTCCAAAAATAGAATATTCCAAATTCAACGTACATCTATGTTTAACGCCAAGGGCAAACTGTTTTATGAAATTTCACGTTCAAGCTTTTATGCACAGAAGTGCAAATATCCTAAGCTGTTGTTACTGCAAAGTTACAAAGTTACAAATTATAATACAATAGTTTAAATTGGTAAATTTTTCTTAATCTGCATATATAAGTTTGTAATTGTTGATTTTTCATTGCATAAATTTTTCTATATTTAAGAAAACAAAATCGGCTGATAGAGGATGAATATTGATATTGTATAATTAATATTGTACAGAAACAGAATGATAAACGTACTGTCTGTTATGAATATGGATGTCGAAACCAAGCAGAACTTTCCCGCAAACCTAACACAATATTACGGAAACGTCAGGGAAAACATTTCTCGAGGGACTTTAGCTACTTATCCTCACTTTTATCGGTACTATTAATTACAAATCGTTGCTTTCCCGTTACACTTGAATCAGCACACTCGTAGCAGAATTACATTCTCGAAAGTTTTAATTATCCGAGGGACACGGCAACTCTACTTCACAGAGTTCCCATCGCCATATCGCAGCTTCGCTAGGGGCACGTGCTATTCTAACAAACTTCTATGCGCTAGTTTGCGTTAGTTCGAGTAAATGCAATATCGTAGAGTAAGTGCATAATTTTACCGGCATCGAGAGTTGTCTGTGTCGAGCTCTTCCGCGTATTTTACCCGCGAAG
The DNA here is from genome assembly GCA_028453745.1 of Agapostemon virescens. Lineage (NCBI taxonomy): Eukaryota > Metazoa > Arthropoda > Insecta > Hymenoptera > Halictidae > Agapostemon > Agapostemon virescens. Next base: position 8,719,998 of record CM052096.1, on the reverse strand, counting down.
GATATGCCAAGATAATAAAATTGACCAGAGCCTGATAGTAATTGGCTAGCCGAACTTGTTGCAGACGAACTGACGACTACATTTTCAAACGATTTTATGTTTCATTTGGCATTATTCGAAATTCCATGGTCTCGTAAACGTTTGATGGTTATGACAATGATACTTTTCATAACTGAACGATTTTATGGTTGTGCAAGGTGTTATGTAACTGGTGGTACAAGTAAATAGGGACCGAGAACTAGAGATTTCGTTAACGGGAAAATCGACTTCAACAATATGTAACCAATTTATTAATTATGGTTACTATTACGCATTTCACGTATTTGTTTTTATTTTTATTTTCTGATTTTGATACGGCGCTACTGTTGTAAGAATTTGTGGAGTTTAATCCTGTTGAACGGAGATTTCTGAAAATACTTTCTCTAGAAAGCTAAATCTTGTATTAAAGTTTTAAGTTCTGAGTAGAACGTAATCACGTATTAAAAATTTTTAGTAGGTGGTTCAAATAAAAAAAAACAAAAAGTTCCTTTTTATTTGTCATGTAATTCATACCAATTGCAACTGTTTAAAAGTTTAGAAGAAATTAGAAATTTTACACAATTTTTTGATAATATTTGAACATATTCAAGGGACTGTCACGGTTTTACATTTTCAAAAATTGATATTTTTTGCAATAGCATTTATTCGGATCCATAAAATGAAATTAAAAAGAACATTATAAAAAGTCATAGTGTATTAAAGCCATTTTAGTATAAGAGATAATTACAAGAGTGCGTTTATTCAGAGTTCAGAGAAAAGATAAAATAAAAGACAAGATAAGTAATAAATCATTTTGACCAGTCGGATATTTCTAATATTAATCTCAACATTAAAAAATGAATCTAAATGGTAATAATTAATGAATTTTCTAATTTTTCTACGGCGTTGATGGTTGTTTCCATAAAACGAGAAAAATCTATTGACACGTTAGGGTGATCGATGTCGGTAAGAAATACCGTAACTACAATATTTCTTGCTAGCAGAACAGACAAGCTTCTTTCCTGAAAATCTTGATTTCACGCGAGCTAATAGTCCCAAGTAGCACTTTCGGTGGTGTGATGAATGGCACTCAACACCTAATCCAAACCAGGGGGTAGGAGTTAGCCCGATTTGCTCGACTAATGAAAGACGGTAACCGATTTCAGTGAATGGAGCACGTTCCAAGGAATGTGATCTCGGCTTAATTCGGATTTGTTCGCTGAAATCGCTTTTGGGGACAGTATGTTACAGAATGTACGCGTTCAGGTCTGAAAGAACCATTCTCTCTTAACCCTCATCCGTCTCCCATTTTCCAAACCTAATTTATCCTCTGGTGTCAAATTCACACAAAGGGTAAAAAGTAAATACGAAGGTAAGATAAACTAAAGTAGAATGCTAAAAATTGGCCAGCCATACTACTAACGGAAAGTTTAACACTAGAACTACCAAACTAGTAATTTTGACTGGTCCCTAATTTTTTCTTTCGCAATTATTGAAGTTATAGAAATGTTTTCATCAGAAATTTTCAGATGTACTTTTTTAATGACGTAAACCTTACAATAAGAATTGTATGGTATGTATTATATTTTGAGGAGTGTAAAATAGAAAAAGATTGAATTATATTAATAATATAATTCCATTACATAATTCCCATACATATCCTTTTAAATCTGAATAAAGTTAACTCTACAATTATTATAAAGGAATAATCAGTCACGTTTAGGGCTTGTACTTAAACCTTTTCTTTTTTAAACAACAATCCATCATGCTTTATTAAAAATCATTGAAAGCAGGGTCTAGAACGCGTCATTTCCTACCACAGATTAAAATAAGAATATTTGCATTTTCTTAAATAATAAATTAATGCTTATAACATAATATTTTTTCAAAAGCTGTGAGATATGAATTAAAATAGGGGTTGAACGAGGTTTAAAGTTTCACAGGCACGAACAAATTGCTATCATTATTTATTCTAAATTAGAATCATATTTAATTTAAAAGTTAGTTTGTATTTTCTAAATTTGTAAAGTATTTGATCGCATTCTAATATTTACTAAATTTCTAAACGAATTCAAAAGTACTACAGTCTTAAAACATAAAGAAATAATATTTAAGACGTATTTGTATGAATTATTCCTATACGACATTGACTCTTTCAATACTATGACGACAATGTATTCAATGTAAATTCACCGAATTGAAAATCTGCCCTGTGGCGGGCAACCCCTAAGGAAATAATAGAAAAGAGGGGCAGCCAGAAAATGTAGCATCAACAAACAGATGAAGAGACGATGTTTGACCGTCGCACGAATCGAACATAAAATCGGTATACTGGTAAACATAATTCTGTATTACATACTAACTGTATGTTACTGTAAATAAGATATTTTGCTATAAAAATACCGGGCGAATACTTGTTAAAATTCGCAAGAATACAGTTAATTTATGGAAATGACATAATTGTATTTCAGACTCCATTGTATTTCGGAATACTTGCATTTTATGAGAAAGAGAAATAATAAAATTAATTTATTCTTCAGTGCTTTTGCTATTTTGTAGCAATAAAAAATGTAAGCGTTCCGAAAAGGAATAAAGAATGTATTGTATACATACACATAGTAAAATGGGTGCTGAACTAGTCGTGATGAATGATACGACAGTTGTGTAAAAAGTGACATAGTTTTATTACTGCATGCTGCAGTTATATCTATCATCGAAAAATGAAAAATAAAATGTACACTATGTGTCACGTTTAAACTTTACGACTGTCAGATTGAAAATTGTTTCTGTAAAACATAGGTTACTTCTGTTTTACAAATATTTCGATTACAAGAATCTGTCTTAATAAAGTGTCTACTAACCGGCTATTTTATTGCAAATGATAATTACGTGGACAATAAATTTTAAAACTTTACGATTAAACTTTGAAAGTTATTTTCCAAGCATCGGAAAAAATATATATTTTCTTTTACAGGGGAAAGCATTTTTGTTGAAGAAATAAAATAAAAATGCTACTCAGTGTTTTTTATCAAGATACACGTTTTCTGCATTTCACATATGTACTCTAGGGCGAAAGCATTTTTCGTGAAGAAATAAAATAAAAATACTACTTAGTTTTTATCAGGATACATGATTTCTGCATTTTACAAATGTATTCAACAGCGAAAGCATTTCGCTATTGTGTGCACAATATTGCTCTCCCTGCGAAAGGGAAGATGGTCCATGGAGAAGTAACTAAGGTTAATAAACGAACAATAAATCAGTCGGATTGTCGCGTACAGGCGGTCACAATCTGAAGCATTGGAAAATTCACCACAAATCGCAACGAAGGGCTTGTCGCAATTTTTCTACCGTGTTTTAAGTTATACCAAAGTTAATACACTCCTGACAAATAAAGTGTGAAAGATTTACTTTCCAGTCTATCAGGAAGATCAAAATCTTCGGTTTGGCCATATTGTGAAGTTTCAATTTCTTTCTTCGCACCATTTGTAATTTAACTCTGAGCAATTTAAGCTGGAATGTCCAACTGTGAGCAATTAGTATCGTTTAATATCACACTTGTTACCACGGATTACTGCAACATTCTGTTTCTGTTTTGGGTTTTCAGGCAGGTTGGGTAGCGATTACGACTGCTGGTCTCAACATAGCATTGTAAATCCGGTCTTACCAGAGGAACCGAGTTACCCTGCGCCATCTTGACGCAAGTTACACGGTCTAAATGGGTTATAGTGAGAATGCGGGTTGCTGACAAGAGAACCGAATTTCCTTCGGGTTACGGTTACAATCCTTGAGAAAAAACACCTAATCCGTGTGGGAAACTGGTTGAAGGGTTCACCATTTTCGTAGACGACCGAATCAAATATTTCTCTTAGATTTTCTTACAGTTTTATGGGGAAAATTATATATAATTATATTATATTATTATAACTATAATATCTTGAGTAAAAGTAAAATTTGAAAATGTAAAATATTGTACCATTGTTGTCAACAGCAACGACTAATTTCAAATTTTTGTTGATTCCTTTAAAGAAATAATTCAAAAAGAAGAACTTTCTACTTATTTTCATTAGTTGTGTAAGTCGTGAAACGGTAGAAACAATTATGGTGTTTATAACGCAGTGAATTGTGTTTCTGATACCTAAAATACGTAACCCTATTGCAATTCTAATTTGAACAGTATTTTTGAAATAATTTCAACGACTATAAATACATAAAACTATTTGAAAAAATTGAAACCGAAATGTGGTCAAGAAATATTATTTTAAATTGTATGAAAGAAACATAGATATTAGTAAGAAAAACAATTGTATTCCAAAAATTCCCAACAATGCACCTGGATTAAAACAAACGATAAATAAATATTTAAACATTTTTTTGTTGTTTTAATATATAAATACTACACGTTTCAGTTATGCAAATGTAGACGTTTTTGTTTTGTAAGCAAATAGGTACGATGAAACAGGCTGAAAATCGTATACGTTGTTCCAACTGATGCAAAAATATTTTCTGCTGTGTTTTACTCTGAAATATCCATCTCTTCCATTTCATTTCGTTTTGAATCCTCGAAAGGATTTTTCAAAGAGATGGGAATCTGTCCATGCATAAACAAATGATATGTTTGGAAAATTCCGTTGCTTATGGAGTTTGATTGCGGAATAAACATTGAAAACAAATCTATAATATCAAGTTAATAATTTCGTAACAAACAGAATAATAACAAACAACGAGCAAATCAATAATTTAACAACAAAAATTTTCTTCTAGAACTCCCATTAAAATTAGAAGTAAAAATCGGATACTCTTTAAAATGAAATAGCTATCTCAATATATATTGTACCAATAGATACTTTTTAAATTTAATTTATTAAATGATATTGCAAACTTCGAATGGATTGACATTGCTTTGAATTACGAATGATTAATCATTGTGAAAATTGCAATTTTTGATGATTTCCACACAGAGTATCAAAACCTTCATTTAACTAAACCTATTCCAGCAATTAAATTGAGTGAATAGTTATTAAATGAGTATCAACAAAAATAGTAATGTATTTACAAGAAGTGCCATAAAAAATATTGTTAAAAATTGACAAATATACTAAATAATAATCCTAAACGCCATTACATCTAAAATAGTTAAGAGGAACCGTTGTTCAAGGGTTAGTTGTAATTAATTTGTAATTAATTCTTACATCTTTCAGAAATTTGTTGTTTACTTCTGCTTTAACTGAGTCAAACTGCATAATTGTTAAAGTTTTAGGATGTACAATTACGAACGAAATTATTGGCATAAGGTCACAACCAGTTTTCCATTAGAAACCCAAGGTAGCACCGTACGTAGGACGTTCGGTTTATGTGCGAATATCCGACGTCCATTTCGAACATCCCCGGAACGATCGCAAGACCTAAATTTCGTACGTTCTAAGGACGTCCATTTCTTATGTCTTACAAATGTTCTTAGAACTTCGAATGTTTTTAGAAGTTCGAATGTTCTAGAAACTCTCCCGAAAGTCCGGCTATAACAATGTATGATAGTTTCGGAAAGAGAACGGTCACGAACATCGAAGAATTCAGTCTTGTGCCAACGATTGAAGGGTTCAGATTGATCTCTCACAGCATTTATATTTTATTTCATAGTAAAGTTTTATTAGCAGCTGAACTCAGTTACAGTGGCTCGCGAAAGTATTCGGACACTCTTTAATTAAAAATTCAACCAAACGACTTGAGTTTTCTGGAGCAGCTAGAAGCATTGATTAACTGAATTATATACGAAAGTAATTATGAAATAATTCTAATTCTTAAGAATTACATTAAAAAATAACAAAAATATTTGTTAAAACATTTTTATTTGAATTTTCAAAATTGTTATTACGATTATGATATTTTATATTTCAAATGACAAATTGACTTTAAAGTTTTAAAGGATCTATAATCTGACATTTATTTCTTACTTTTTTATCATACTAATGGCGGAAATGTATAAAGGCATTTTTTTATTTATTGTGATTCAGATCATAACCGCATTAACACTGATTAATATTTATAAACTTATAAAAAATTAATAACTCTCATAATTTCGGTTATTTTTATGTAAGAAAATAAATGTATTTACTGTAAATATCAATAAATGTGTGTGCAAAATGTAAAACCAAAAAGTTGAACATTTCTACTGAAAAAAATTTCTATATATGGAAACCAATTGTCTGATCGAAAACCAGAATATCCTCTTTAATCCTTAGCACTCGAATGGCGTCTCTAAGGCTCCATTAAAAATTTCCATATTATGTTTAAAAATAAATTTGTACGTTAATATATTCGTTGCATTCAATTTAGTTGCTATCTGAAGAATACAAGAAGGTTGATAGATAACTATATGCCATACATTTAAAGTTTTCAATCGCTGCTTCATTAAACAAATTAATTCGATTTTATGGAATATTTGAGGTCGTTAAACAACTTTTACGTCGATAGATTTGTAATTAAGAAATCGCTAAAAATTTTAATGTTCCAAAGACGAGTGATAATAATTAATTTCATATGTACGAAAGGAAATCAATTATGTACGAAGGAACTATTATAGGTAAAAATATTATGTCGATTTGAGAATGGAATTGTTTCGAAAAGGTTAATATACTCGTGACTAAAAATTGCACCGCGAGCTGGAAAAAGGAGAGATAAAATATCAAGATGACCGGCTTGGCGTGGGCAGTCGTGTTAGAACTTGACTGCTACCACCTACGTTTGCGGAGGTGAAACTGTTTGTACGGGTGAAACGTCTTCTTTAGGGTGGTCCTCGAGGGTACTGAGCTAATTGTAAGAGGGGTGCGCGCTCAGCAGGCCTGTTAATTACTGTGTCACACCGTGAAGTTTATGACACATGAATTGCCATTGAGCTGGGAGCCAAGACGCCAAAAGCGTACGTGTTTGTCAAAAGCGAGTAATAAATTAACTGCTAAGTCTCGACCCGAATAGGCAGTCTTGCTGAAATTAATTTTAACTTGAACAATAACGGATTCCAGCAGTCTGAGACACGCCGGTGCTTGTATCAAACACCTCAGGATCTTCCCAAGGAAAACATCTACAATTAGAACGAATAATACTTAACGATTTTACTCAATTTATGCATGAGAAATATAGAAACAATGTGCGCTATAACAATGTTTGCACTTCGTTTGCAATTTCAAAATGAACGTTGTTATTTATTTGCACACCTCTGTTGGATTCCGCCAGAGGTAAAATAAACTGGCACCCTTGACTATATAAATCTAACTTTCATTTTAAAAATAACACAAAAGCTCCAAACTGAAAAATTCACTTGGACCTTCTGTAAAACTATACTTCATCTACATTTGAAAATTAAACTGGTAAATTTCTTTTAATCTGAATATATAGGTTTTTTTTCCTTGCATACATTTTTTATATTTAAAACAAAAAATTCCTACCATTCAAAGTCGTTCAAGGTCAACTACGACAGGGTCAAAATTGTTTCGAATAACAGTATGACAATTTTTAGTGTCGCCTTGGAGACGTCATTGTAGCACTAAGGATTAAATAAGGTATTCTGTCAATTTTTACAATCTCTAAAATTGTTTTGAATAATAATATGATAATTTTTAGTGTTGCTTTGAAACGCTACCGGAGTGCTACAAGCCAAATAACTGCTATAAGATAATTCTCTAAATTTAAAAGTACTAAAACAAAAATATCTATTATAATGTGTGTGCTATTAATTATTTAACTGATTGCAACATTTCTGCCCCAAAGTATTTCCATATATCGAATCATTACCATAGTGTGATCTCATTCAAATGATATACGCAATGTTAATCGTTGCACGCTCACAGTTCCGGGGGTAGAGAGTAACAAATGACGGTCGACCAAGCGCGTAACAACTGTACAATGAAAACATGAACTAGTAAATGAGAAACGGCAACAAAAGCAAGGTCTGACATTGTTTAGACAAATTTCGTTCTGATACGGCCGTATGTACAGCTATCCGTCTATTTACCTTGTTATCTGGCTTCCAACCAATAATATATATTATTCAGGAGCGTGCGGGAGTTCCCAAGAATGCTATTGGATACGCGCCAAAGATCCTCAACGCGGCGTACCGGCAGCAGCTCGACGTCTCTCGACGATACCAGACAAATATATGTGTGTGGGTACATACAGTGAACCACGAAAGTATCCGAACGCAGTTTAAATCAAAATAATTTTTTTTTAAATTAGACCAAATTACTTTACTTGCTATCGAGCAATTAGAAGCATTGGTTTAGTAAATAATGTGCAAAAGAGATTTTGAATTAATTTATAGAAATTAACAGCGAAAGGATTAAATAAGTTTAAGAATGTCAAAATACTATTTTCAATACGTTTACACGACTAATTCATTGAACTATAGCAATGAGACAGATTCGTGATGAAGAATTTTCTAAGTACAGTGGTCATGAAAGTATTAAAACATTGTATAAATAAAAATAACTTTCTTTAAATTGGACCAAACTACTTGACTTGCTTTCGAGCAATTAGAAGCATTAGTTTAGTAAATAATATGCAAACAAGATTTTGAATGAATTGCTTTTGATAGGCATGAACAGCGAAAAGTTTAAATGAATGCACGAACGTCAACATACTACTTCTAATACATTTACATAATTTATTTATATTGCTATAGCTATGAGATGATTTGAATGAATTGTAATTGGTATTGTAACAGTGAGACAGACTGGTGAAGAAGATTTTGAACTGAATAAAAAAAATCTTTTTAATAAATGTTTTAAGTAATTACAATTGATTTACCAAAGACTTGCAAAAAGGATTTTGAAGTCTCTTGCGTATGACTTAGTACATTTCAGTTTACACAGTTTCTAAATCTACAGTTTCGTTAAGAACACATTTATCGCGTTTGGTGGTCTCCTGTCGTGATTGCAGTGTAATTTCCTTATAAATCTTTAGCATATTTTTACAAGTCCTGACCTTTTTAGATGCATTGAACGCATAGCGTTCCGGCTGGTTGGCTCGATCGTAGCAGGACGTATGAATGGGTCTGAGCTCAACTGGTTATGTTCATACAATCATGAAAGTTTAGTACTACTCATTTTGTATGAAAGATACTTAATCAATAAGGTAGGTAAAGTACCGTTCGTACGTAATATTTTGTTACATGATCTTTCGCCGTCTTGATGTTAACTTCAATCTTACACAATTTTATGCAAATATCGCATGCTTTAACAAAGACTTCGTGTTTAAACACGTAATTCTTGCATATTGCTTAACAATCTACTTGTAAAACAATTCTGCAGTGTTCCAAATACGGGACAAATTATTTGTAGCGAAGTACAATAAATCTGATCGATGAAGTGAAATATTCAAAAGATAAAGATACAAAAAGGTAAAATATTAACAAATACGATGAATTTTTACTCCCTTGAATAAATTATTTCAATTTATTAAGCTAAGGGTTTCGTATGAAATGTGTTAAAAAATTTATAAATATTTTGCTAATAATTTATCAAACGAGAAATCTTAATAACTGCTTCCATTGAAGCCATATAACACTATTGACATCCTAAACGGATTTTCCAAATTCTATTGTGCTAACTTCTAAACCTTTGACATGATGTATTTTCTTAAATAATTGAAAAATATTAACCCGCCTGCTTTTTAGTAAATAATTATGAGATTTATGTGCTACTACTAAAAATATGTACAAAAGCTTTATACTTGATTTACCATTCAGAAAAAAATTTATTGTATAAAATCTGACAAGGAGGGATAAATCAGATTTTGATATGTAAAAATATTTGATACGTACTTTTATTTTATCGGCTAGGATCCACCTTGAAGGGGTGAAAGCAGCCTCTAAAGTTGGGCAAAATCATCGACTTTATGGGATGTTTTCACCCTTTCAAGATGGATGCTGACCGATAAAAAAATTCATATCGAATATTTCTCCCGGAACCATCTCTCCTACAGCTCTCGTAAAAATCGGTATATCCAAATTCCACATGTTCTCCCTTTGTCAGGTGCTGTGTCATATATTGTATTTAACGATAAAATATAATAATAATTTACAGATTTTTTATGTATACAAGGTGCCCACAAAATATTATAAAAGGATTAACTCTTAGCACACCAATGGCTCCTCTGAGGCGACATTAAAAATTGGCATTGTATTATTTGAAACAATTTTTGTATTAATAAACGTTATATAAACATGGCTGTCATTTACTGCTTCATAAAACTGACAAGATTCTGTTTATTTAAATGGGATTCAATTTTTGTTATAATTTTACCAAACTTGTTCCATATTTCTGTTACAAAAAACAGTGAAAAAAATTGTATTTTTAAAAGGTCGTCGTAAAGAGAAGGCTTCAATCTTTAAACTTGTGACAGTTCCATTCGCAAGAAACATATTTTAGTATTTTTGGGCACGTTTGAGTTTACAGGATTTTTCAGCTAAAATAATTGGTCTTTAGTTTCTTACTCGCTGCAACATGTATAAATACTTTAGAGGAAAATGAACAATTCGAAACGGGAGCAGGTCTATAGTTGTTTAATCGATGCGAAATGATCACAGTTTAAATATTGACAATTGTTCGAGAATTGGAAATGTTAAATTAAATTGTTAAATCTCGCAGCGTTCACGCGAGGCTGTAGCTTTAAAAAAGATTCATGAAAATGACCCCTACATTTGTGGCCTTGAACGGCGCACAACATCTCTCTGAATTGCCAAATTTGGGATTAACATTTGCAAACGAGATAATCGCGATGTGTGGAATACACATTAACATGTGTTATTCGGATAATCACAGCGTGCGTGTGTATGCAGTACTGTGGACACTTGCGAAGAGGATAATTGCAGTACGTAGTACATGTTGACACTCTGAACTAGTGTGAGAGCATGCATTGGTACAAGCGTGTGGGCGATTTTTAGAGGCAATTTGTGTACTACAAAGATCGTTCACCCTCCAAATTTGGAATTCGAATGGGACGTTATTCTATGTATTATTTCATATTTGCTAAAAGAACAATCTCGACAAACAACTTTTTTAAACCAAAGTTTTCGGTAATTTTAACGTAAGATAATTCCTGAATCTATTATTATCCCTTTGCACTCCAAGCAATTTTAATTCCAAAATCGAGACATTTTTTTACCTAAAATAATCCCATTGTACATAGTTAATTTCTTTCTGTGCGTATAAAGTTTATTGCCATTACTCGTGCGTACATTTGAATTTTTACCAAGTTTTTCAATGCGAGAATTGTGGTGCAAAAGTTATTGTGAATAATAGTGTCCTAAATTTTTAATTTTGCTTATCACTAGACAGCGAATTTAAATTCATTCAATAGCTTGAAAACTCTAACGAAGTATAAATATGTAACCAATAACCAACATCATTGCGTTATTTAAGAATGATTATCATGAAATGAATATTACACACGTTAATTTATTACTGCAGAATTACCAGTTGAAAACTTCATTATCCAGTAACCGAGAATTGGTTTTAATAACGCAAGTCATTTCTACGAATGGAACAAACGAAACTTGCGCGAAGCATACAATATTTGCTTAGCATTAAACGCGTTAATCTGCGGATTTTATGGATTTATGGCAAAAATGAGAATATTTCAATTTTCCGAGATAAAGGAAACACCCTATACAATCAGCGACGGTTCGGCAAACGTGCCGGGTAATCGGGCATTCCGGAAAATCGGGTGCCGCGTAATTGGAATTCTACTGCAAAATTAGATTGTACACGCGATTTTGTCCATTTTCGAATCACAATTCCGAAGACCCTAAAAA
>CM052096.1:8695094-8707774 GCA_028453745.1 Agapostemon virescens | reverse complement strand
CTGTGTAAAAGGAGAGTGCAGAAAATTTCGCTGTTGATTCTACAGTATAAAATGGATAGTTCGCCTATAATTTTCATGTAACTGTACGACTTGGACGACAGAATGTTGGCGCATAGTGATCTTCACCGGCGAAAAGCGTTTTCGCTTGGATGGACCGGACAGATATGAGTAATATTTTTATGATATACGCAAAGAAGAGCGAACACTAGTTCGTCGCCATAGCAGCCAAGGATCGGTTATGGTACGGGGTGCCATTTCGAATTATGGCACCTTAGACGGTGCCATACCGACAGGAAAGAAAGTGGGAAGGAAGGAAAAGTTATTGGCAAACATATTGCGCTAGAATAAAGAAACGAAATATCTGCAATAATGGACCACAGGGATTAGATTACGAGCACCGAAAAGAATAACTCAATTTTTTTTTAATGAGCCACTGTATATATAAACGATATTGTTAAATATGCACCTGGAGTTGCAATGATAAACACAACTGATTGCCTAAATTACCATTTAGGGTTTACTCCCATAATAAAAATAGATTGCAATGAAAGATAAACAGCAATAAATCGTTTATAAAGAAACAAATTGTCTAATACGTGATATTTGTTTTCAATAAAGCTAAACACTTGTTATTTTGTCAATTTAAAGTTGAAACATTTAAAAGAAACGTATAACGTGCAAATAAGCTCTTAATCAACTGCATAAAAATATGTTTCCTTTACAAAGAACAATTTAATAACTAATTTAAATAACAAATACATATATTTTCATCGGATATTATTTCTTGATATTCCTCGTTGAAATAAATATGATCGATCTTTAAATGAATATATTTTGATAAAAGAATGCAATCACAGTATAATAAATACTTTCATATAAACATCCATACGCGAAACAGCAGATTAATACCTCCCGACTTAATAACGCATGGTAATGTAATACAGTGGAAATTTAAAAATTGGCTGAAATTTTCTCTTCATAACATTTAAATGACAATCGATGGGAATAATACTTCAACTTAAATTAATTCAATTCAGAAATAAATCCGAAGGGAGTACTGAATGTAACAATTCCATCCAACTAAGTTTCAGTTTTCTTCGAAATTATGGCTTTTCATGCATAAAAAAAGTCAACAAAATAATAATAGTAATAATAAAAACTATAATAAATAGTTCGAAGCAATAATGAGGATTTTCTTGCATTTCTAAATATATCCAAAATACTTCCAGATCCTTAACATTAAAATTGATCTGCGCGAAAAGTTGATTAAAGCAAAATGATTGCTCCTACTTCTATGAGTTCGATCCCTATTATCTTGTTTGGTTTGCGACAGATTCAAGTTTTAATAATTTCGTAATACTTTGTATTTAACATCGTTCGATAAATCGTATTAAAAAATGCAAATTAGCTGTTTACATTAATTTCGTAATTTTCATGTATTTTTAGTTTTCGAATTGATAATTTAATATTCCGTTGTTACCGCGAGAGAAAATTTGCACAAGAATCGAACGAATCCGCCGCAAGTTAATACAGATTTCGCTGGCCGATTATGCGTATTGGTGAGCGTTATTTTATGCAGACACATACTTAAACGTAAGACAATACAAACTCATTAGTTGCTCTTTACCATACACGTCATACTAAACGAAAATTACAACGCGTTATTACGTTCTAGTAACTCAACGGGCACATTAAGTAAAACCCACGGGAAGAACAGCGGTTTGTCGACGAACACGTAATTTCAGTATTCCCGGAGAAAAATGTGTCCCGCGCATAACAATTTCTAACGGAACGAGCCATTCGTAAAACGCCTTTAGAAAATACGACCGGTATTTTACAAATTGTACCGTAAAGACGCGGCCACGGGCATTCGAAATTATTTATTTTTCATTTATGCGCCGATAGATTGTTCTTTTTCCGTTCCCGAAAGAACGCAAAGAAATGGTCGAGAACAGTGGTTTATGGGGACATTAATGCCTTTCGGATGGCTCGAGGAGTAGAAGCCCGATGGTGTCTGCTGGCAAGAAGGAAATAGAGAATGATGACGGTGGGAGGGCTGAACGAGACGCAAAGTCGAAAGAACAGTTTGAGCCTGCTAGGATTCGCACCCTTCGTCCTGGAAACAGCACTGATCGAGCAAAAGTAATTCCGGTGCGGTTGCATGGCGCGGTATGCGGCATGCAGCATTGCGCACCATGGCAAATGGAGTAGGCAATTCATTAAGACAAGCCGCATTTGCGGAATTCTGACTCGATCCTTCGCGATCCTGCCATTTCCGTGGCGAAGACATCGCCAGATATCTTAAGTCACAGCACGATTTATGTTCCCCTCGCGCTTCTGGTTCAATCCCAACCCCTCTACATCGGTTTTAACACCGTTAAACTATTTCCTTCGGAGAATAATTACCAGGTATGTGAATATAAAATCGAACTTTTTGTATAGAAAATACAAATTTATTGTATGAACATCGCCCATAGGTAGCTATATGTTTTTCCCATTTCTCTGACAATTTGTGGATGCTAAATCAGTCATCGAAATTAAATCTTTGCACTAGAAACTGTATTAATTCGAATACCAAGACCTGAAGTATTTGGTGTAAATAATAAATATATAGCAGAACATAATGATCAAACAAAATCAATAATTCTTTCAGTTCAACTATTTTCTCCATCCGCAAAGCTCTTTTGGTAATGTAACATGGTATGTTACATTAATTCTATACAAGAATCTCTCTCCTCTAGCATTCTATACATTTTATTTTATTCTATGATTTTCATTCAAACTTCATTCTCAATAAAAGAACCTCACAATAAATTCATTCTACGTGTTATTCAACATATCCACGATATTTTAGAATTTATGCGGTTATCTATGATTCGTTAGAATGACGAAGACGATAGACAATGGTTTATAACCTAAAGTAACAGTTACGTAAAATAAAATAAGACTATAACAAACTAACAACTGTAACTGAGTGTTGAATATGAGAATGAGATGAGTTGGAATTTTTGTAATAGAAAATACACGTTTATTGTATGAAAATAATACGAAATATTTTATTCGAAGTATGGCTCAAGGTAATCTGTTAATCAAAGTAATCAATGTAATCTGTGCAACTCACGTAGTTTCTGCCACTGATTATTGTTGCAGTCACCTTACAGCTCAATGTTTATGTAGAAGTAATTGTTATAGAACTATCGATTAACAATCACGTTATTCATAACTTTTTCTAGCTTGACGTTCACACCACGACTTTATACCGGCAACGCTACCGCCGATCGGCGACTTGGCGCGTCTTTCTTCTGCGCATGCGCACAATTAGCCAATCACAGTCACGACTGGAATTTCTCCTGGGCGCGCGATTTAAACGATATTCTTTCGCTGGCGGGTGGTTCTTATATTTACCAGGCATTTCTGTATAGAAAATACACATTTATTGTATGAAAATGATGGAAAATATTTTAGTCGAAGTACTGCCTATCGTTAAATCAAATAAAAACGTTAAAAAAATAAAAAATCAATAATTCTTTACATTTAACTATTTTCTCCATCCGCAAAGCTCTATGGTTTCCATTCTCAATTAAAGAACCTTACAATATTTTCATCCTACGTGTTCTTCAACATATCTTCCATGTTTTAGAATTTATGCGATTCTCTATGATTCATTAGAATGAGTGGCACGATAGGCACTGGTTTATAACATAAAGTAACAGTTGCATAAAATAAAATAAAACTAATTTTAATAAACTAACAACTGTCACTGAGTGTTGAATATGAAAATGAGATGAGTTGGCATTTTTGTAATAGAAAATACACATTTATTGTATGAAAATGACGTAAATTATTTTAGTCGAAGTAGTGCCCATCAGTAGCTATACATTTTTACAATCTCTCTAACAATTTGTAGATGCCACGCCTAAAACTGTTCATCATTTAAGGGAAACCAGTCATCGAGCCATTTTTGTACACTTGCATTGTTGACAAATTAACTCTTTGCACTGGAAACTGTATTAATTCAAATACCAAGGCATTTCTTTTGACCTGAAGTATTTGGAGGACATAATAAATGTATAGGAGAACATAATGATCAAACAAAGTCTCAATACACAGGGCAATGACATCAAAATCAATAATTCTTTACGTACAACTATTTTCTCCATCCGAAAAGCTCCTTCTGATGGTATGCTACATTAATTCTATACAAGACTCTCTCCTCTTATGCTATAGAATTCTATACATTTTCTTTTATACCATGATTTTCATTCAAACATCATTCTCAATAAAAGAATCTCACAATATTTTCATTCTATGTGTTTTTTAACATAACCACCATGTTTTAGAATATATGCGAGTCCCTATGATTCGTTAGAATGACTGGGACGATAGGCACTGGTTTATAATATAAAGTAACAGTTACATAAAATAAAATAAAACTAACTTTCACAAACTAACAACTGTCACTGAGTGTTGGATGTAAGAATGAGATAAGTTGGCATTTTTGTAATAGAGAATACACATTTATTGTATGAAAATGATGCAAAATATTTTAGTCGATGTAGTGCCCATCGGTAGTTATACATTTTTTCAATCACTTTAACAATTTGTGAATGCCTCACCAAAAAGCTGTTCCTCTTTTGAGGTAAACCAGTCATTGAGCTAGTTTCATACACTTACATTGTTGACAAATTAACTCTTTGCACTGGAAACTGTATTAATTCGAATACCAAGGCATTTCTTTTGACCTGAAGTATTTGGAGGACATAATAAATATATAGTAGAACATAATGATCAAACAAAGTCTCAATACATAGAGCAATGATATCAAAATCAATAATTCTTTACGTTCAACTATTTTCTCCATCCGCAAAGCTCCTTCTCATGGTATGTTACATTAATTCTATACAAGACTCTCTCTCCTCTTATGCTATAGCATTCTATACATTTTCTTTTATTCTATGATTTACATTCAAAGTTCATTCTCATAAAAACCTCACAATATTTTCATTCTACATGTTTTTCAACATATCCCCCATGTTTTAGAATTTATGCAGTTCCATATGATTCGTTAGAATGACTGGGACGATAGACACTGGTTTATCACATAAAGTCACTGTTATGTCAAATAAAATAAAACTAACTTTAACAAACTAACAACTGTCACTGAGTGTTGAATATGAGAATGAGATGAGTTGCAATTTTTGTAATAGAGAATACACGTTTATTGCATGAAAATAATACGAAATATTTTATTCGAAATATGGCTCAAGGTAATCTGTTAATCGAGGTAATCAAGGTAATCTGTGCAACTCCCCTAGTTTCTGCTACTGATTATTGTTGCAGTCCTAAACCTTAATGTATGTTCTTAATGTAATGCTCAATGTTTATATAAAAGTAATTGTTATAGAACTATCGATTAACAATCCCGTTATTCATAACTTTTTCATGCTTGAATTTCACACCGCGACGTTATACCAGCAACGTTAACCGCTGATCGGCATCGACTTGGCGCGTCTTTTTTCTGCGCAGGCGCACAAGCAGCCAAACGCAGTCACGACTGGAATTTCTCTTGAACGTGTGATAAACGCATTTTTTACATTTACCAGGCATTTTAATATAGAAAATACACGTTTATTGTATGAAAATGACATAAAATATTTTATTCTCAGTACGAATCAAGGTAACTCAAAAGCATCAACTTGGCGCGTCTTTTTTCTGCGCAGGCGCACAAGTAACCAAACGCAGTCACGATTGGAATTTCTCCTGGGCGCGAGATAAACGCGTTTCTTACATTTACCGGGCATTTTAATATAGAAAATACACGTGTATTGTATGAAAATGATATAAAATATTTTATTCGAAGTATGGACTCAAAGTAATTCAAAGGCATCGACTTGGCGCATCTTTTTTCTGCGCAGGCGCACAAGTAGCTGAACGCAGTCACGACTGGAATTTCTCCTGGGCGCGAGATAAACGCGTTTCTTACATTTACCAGGCATTTTTGTATAGAAAATACACATTTATTGTATGAAAATGATATAAAATATTTTAGTCGAAGTATTGCCCATCGGTAAGTATACATTTTTTCAATCTCTCTAACAATTTGTACATGCCACGCCATAAAACTGTTCCTCTTTAGAAGCAAACTAGTGATCGAGTCATTTTCGTACATTTTCGAAAGATATGAGGCGCTGCTGAACAATTGCGTGTTCCATGGATGCAAAGAAGTAAATCGGATGGAGCCAAGACCGGTGAGTAAGTTGTTATAAATAAAAACGAATAATTCGTTCACAAATTACTAGCAAAAAATCAGTGGCTAATGGGAGAAAAGCGCGGAAATAATGCGTGCTCGGTTGCGCGCGCACGAACCGTCCGCCGGTCAGGCGCGCGATCAGAAGTGAAAGAACAAGTCAGAGAGCGCGAACTTTCCGAATTATTTTTACTACGTGACGATAATAATTTTAAGAAAAACGCTGTTCATTCTTATTTCAAACTGTCTAAAGAATAATTACTAATTTTTCAGACCCGAAATAATAAACAATTTAGCCGTGTCAGCCGTTTTAATTTTCTGGTATGCATGACATCTCACGCGTTCCACATGAAATTTTTATACGATACGTACTGTGAAGATAAACAATAACTAACCCCGTCGAAATACGTAAACGATATTTCAATTGAAATAATTCTGTGTACGAACAGAATTCAACGAACGATTCGCAAAACTAATTTAATGTGGAAGACTGGCGCGATGGTCGTGTTTAGTTAAGCAATATGCCTCAACTATTAAAATAGGTCATTCGTCAAGAAGAATATCCTACACTATATTGAATTACTTTTCGTTTGTAAAAATTATTACAAAAACTATCAGTTTTTAAAAGTGTCCAAATATTATTGTAACGTTAAAATCAGACATTGTTTTGTTTAAAATAGAACATTTAATAAACGCTAGTAATTATATACATAAAATTTATACTTCTATTAACTAGACATTATGTAGGAATGTAATTTAGAATTTTTTTTTTTTTCCTCCATCATGAACAAAATTACAATGCGACAAAGTAAAAATTTTATAGTGTCCGAATATTAAAGTTACTCACTGTAAGTCGTCGCCTGTGAGGGCTTTCAAACGACCGGCTTCCAAAATCGAGACTGACATATTTATGACCCATCCTTGAGACCCGATCGCATGTGGCACGCGCTCGGAACGAAGCCCAGTCGAGAACAATGCATCGCGTTCGAATGAAAACATTTGAAACTCTGTAGGATGTAAACAAAATTTTCACCACCTTGACATCACGTTCCTTGTAGGGAAACACGACCATCGCGCCAGTCTTCCACAGTTTCTTCCGATGGAAAGGACGTCGCGAGCGCGTGATTACATTATAATATCTTTTTAAATGTTATTGTGCGTTGTGAACAATTGGAGAAAATGTGTGAAACGTGTGTTTTAGGCATTGTGTTAGGTATTTCTTTTTAAAATCGGCTCTTTTTCAAAGCCACCAATGTAAACGAAGGAAACATCGTCTCAAATATTATTAAATTAATTATGATATCTGTGTTTAGGAATAGTGCAATGAAAGTGAACATTGGGATATCCTGCCTTCGTCGCCATCGAATAGGAATCAGCTGATGAGTTCAGCATACACTGTAAGGGGTCAACGCACTGTCCTGCTGTCCACATTTCCAACGATGCGGTGGATTTACAATTTAATGGGTGAGTTTTTTGTTAATAACACTCTTTAACAATTCTGAAACACACGTATCCTGCATGTTCTTTAATGCGATTATTTATTATTAAATTAGTTTTCCGAATCGTTCGTTGAATTCTGTTCGGACACAGAATTATTTAAATTAAAATATCGTTTACGTATTTCGACAGGGTTACTTATTGTTTATCGTTACAGTACGTATCGTATAAAAATTTCATGTTGTACGCGTGAGATGTCATGCATACCAGAAAATTAAAACGGCTGATACGGCTAAATTGTTTATTATTTCAGGTCCGAAAAATTAGTGATTATTCTTTAGACATTCTGAAATAAGAATGAACAGCGTTTTTCTTAACACTTTATCGACCGGAAGCCTATTATTAGGCTTATCAATATTCGCACTGTATCAAAATGAAGCTTAAAATTCTATTTTTACATTCCAATTTGTAACAACATTATTAGACAATATTATTGGGGATGCATTGTTGATTCGCAATAAAAATTGCTGTCAGCGTTAAAAGAGCCACTAAAAAGTTTTCAGTCATGGATCATGGGCCTTACAAAAATTCTGAAATAGTCGCCGGTCGATAAAGTGTTAAAATTATTATTATCGCGTAGTAAAAAAAATTGCTTCAAATGATTTCAGGAACCCCCCATTCCCTGCTGTTATGGTACTTTTGGGACACCCTGTGTAGGTGACGCTGCAGCTAAAGTGATAAAAGAGGTTTGAGACTTTCTTAGAATTATATTTTATTATTCAGCCGAGACAGCATGTAGCAACAAATTAATTTTAAGATTTTAGAAAATACAGATAACATTAAATATTGTTTTACAAGATGGATTTCTGTTTTGCAGAAATGGCGTCGTTTTTATTCCAAGAGGGCCTTAAGGTATGTAGTATTTGGACATTTTCACGAAACTAAAATTCTCTCCATTCAAATTATTCTGCGGCGACTTGAACAAATGAGAGTTTGAAAGTGGAAGGTTCGAGGAATATGGCGAGTGCTCGAGAATTTTCCAGTTTCTAACCTCTTCAATTTACGCAGTGTTTATTGACCGACATGCCATCTGGCGTTGTCGTGATGGAAAATAGTTATAACCGGTTTTCAAGAATTTTCGCGTTGAGCTTGGGGAGTGGGTCACAGTACTTAGTTCGTGTTATTATTTCCGTTAACACCTGTACTGCCTGGGGTTATGGTCTACTTAGGGACAGCTGTCTTCGATAGCAAATTCTGAAAAAATTCTGAAGTCACTATTTCGATAATACGGTGCTACTGTGAAAGTTTCGTGGTGGTGTCAATACTGCTACGAAATCTGCATCTTTGAGAAATTTCATTTTTCATAACCAGGATTTCCAAATTAAACATTGGTAAAAATGCACATCGACAACCTTGACATGTCAGAATTTTTTCCATAATTCTTTTCATTTTGTATACAATTAAATGGGAAAACCTGGGTTGAGACCTGTTAATTCGAGTTCATTCCATAAGATCACCCCTGGTCCGATAGAGAGTTAAAGTTTTACATGAAGCGGTTTCCTGTTATCTGCTATCAAATGACACAGAAGCGATTTAAATGAGTTGAAGGGCATTTTTGACCATTTTACCCGGCTATACCTTTTACACCCTAGCAAATCTTAGCCCCTCTTTGAAGGAAGACTTCTAATCGATAAGAAGAAGGGTGGTACTTACAGTATATTAATAAACATTTTTAAGTACTGAGCTCTCTTGTTTGTTCAGTAATCAGAATAACAACACACTTCTACACGATGTAATTAGTTCTCGTTGAATAAACACAATCAAGCTACAGTCTTTATCCTTCCTGCGCAAGGAAGGACTTTTTGGAGAAGAAGTTCGAGTAAAAAGTAAATTAGTCTGCGCAACATGTGCAAGCTCGACCATAGTTTGCAGGATTGAAAAATCCTCCAGAGACTGCAACAGTTTCATCCGGTGGAAAAAGAACGAAAATTTTTGCTGTTCGAATTAATCTACGAAGACCTGGGCAGATGAGAATCCGAATGAGCTTGGTCCGAGGAATGCGGTGAGTGCTGGAGGACTTTCCAGTTCAACCCCTTCGGTTTTCGCAGCGTTTGTCGGACGACACGCGGTCTGGCGTTGTCATGATGGAAAATAGCTATAGCTGCTTTTCAAGAATTTTCGTGTTGAGCTTGGCAAGTTGCTCGCAGTACTTGTTTGATATGACTTTGACCAAGTCCGTTACCCTAAATATAAGACTAGAATAGTACAGGAATATTTGTTATACGGTTACCTGGAAGTTTTACACTCGTCTTCGCAACCTCCACATTTAAATACCATTTAAGAAAACTATTTAAGTGTAAAATAAAATATTCAAAAGACGAGTAAATCTATTTTTAGCTTATTTATCTACTAAAAGCTTATTTTAGCTTATTCATATAATTTTGAAATGTAGAAAATATCGAATCTTCTAAAAATTTTCGAATATTACTGAAACTCCAAAATGTGACAATGTTTTATTTAAAATATATTGTATTAGCAAATATCACTGATAAAAAATGGCGAATCGCTTTATACTATACTATACAAAGTAAAAGATAAAGAAATAGTATTCTTTCCGAATTAATATTCGAAATGACTGTGATAACATATCCCAAAAGTTCAAAGAAAATACAGTGCACACTTAGTTTAATAAAAATCCGAAATACTGCCTTGTTTTCTTAATATCCATTAAATTAAATTAGGAAACTATTAACAAAAATCTTTGCATTGTGATTTCAACGTTAAGCTCATCAGGCACAAAAATTACCAAATATGTAACCTTCCAAAGACGTGACGATATAAATTAAATTAAAATTGGCTAGTACACATTGTCTAATAAAAATCGCGATTTAACCGACCATTTGTGCGGAAATAGTTTTGTTATTAAAGAAGTAAATGGATGTGCAAGATCTTGAAAATAGGTTGCATCTGTTGCGAACGTAATTATTGAAATATTCGGAGATATCTACATAAGCTCCATAAACCTATTCTTGGAAACGCGGGCATTGAAACTGATGTTCATCATAACCGTCTAAATACGCTGCACATGCAGATTCTTTAACAACATCCGGTGAAATGGCCTAGTTCTGAATAGCTTCCGAAGTCCGTGTTTATTTTATTACTTCTGTTTTCTTCGTTTCGTACGACTCGCTATTTCAATTAAATCTTTTGCTATGGTTAACTCTTTTCTTCCCTGTTCTCGTCGCGGCAAAACCTTTTCGTTACGTTTTAGTTATTTAACAAAGCGGTAGCCTCCCCTGGGCGATTAAAGTTTTCGGTGCAGTACGCGCAGAGTACGCTATTTAAATTTAAATTTGCTGCACCTTCAACAATTTCGGACACTCGGAGAATGCAAAAATAGGAAAATCTACTTGTTCAAACGCCCGGTCCGGCGTACCCCTTTAACGTCGTGATGAGTAATTAACCAAAAAAGGCAAGGACTGTTCGATCCAGATGGAGCTTCCAGGAACCGTAGAGCTAATTGTTCACCAGTTGTTCCAACCGTCTTTAAACGTTGAAAAAGAGCAAGTCGAACATAACGAACCGATTGAACGTGAGGAGACTAATCAAAGAAAGTTTTAGCGGACATTGCTCTCCCTTGGCCAAACCCACGAATGTGCGGTTTTGACCATTTGTGGGTTTTCTCAATTTCTGTTGCGACGTCGATTTTTACAATTAATTTTATTACTCTGCATCGAAATCCTGTACCGAATTGTAACGTTGGTAGAGAAAAGCGAGTACCTCGATAAATTTTATAATAACAAAAGATTAAGTAAATTCTTGAATACGTATTTCTACTTCTAATATAACTTCAAAGTATTTCTGCTAATTTTCATAAATTTTGTATGCAGAATGTTTTAGGTATTAGTGGGTATTTAAATAAAACAGTATGAATAAAACCTTTAATTCTGAAAGATGTTACAGGCTTTAATGGGATTTGTTACATCGTCGTTGTTTGCATAAAATTATACCATGAACTTGTCCAAACAAACAAGTCTCTTTAAATAATAATTAGAAAGAAGAACACATACGCAAATTACGTAGCAGTTTACAAATCTTTCCTTTTCCTATTTAAGCATATTCAAATGTAATTGAAAAAGAAGTTTATACAACTGAACATGGTTCGTTCGATTTTTAAACACATTCTGCACTATATTTTTAATTAATTTTAATTTTCAATGTAATTAAGGGACTTATTTTATAAGTACAATACGTAATCATGTTATTTAGTATGACGTCCAGAAACAAATCAAGTAGCAAGTAGTCTCATTAAAAAATGCAAATTTAATATTCATTTAAGTATACTTATAAAACAAGTGCATTAATTACACTGAAAATTAAAATTAATGAAAAATATTATGCAGAACGTGTTTCAAAATCAAACGAACCATGTCCAGTTGTATAACCATATTCGTTATAGTTATTAATCTCCTGACAAAGTTTAACCTGCCGAACGGATGTTTACCGTTGTTAGGATAATAAAATTGAAAGTGTGTATTTTCTCAATACCAACAAAACCCGTTTCTTCCGGAATAATAAGAACCATTCTGATTTTCTCTGGCGTCTTCAGCCTCGCTTCGCATTTCAACGAAGAAACAACTCTGCACGAACTCGTATCTATAAAACGTGAAACACAAAACCTGACAACAATACATAATTTTGGGGAGGAACCAGGAGTATTGTAAGCATCCCTGTACCACTACGCTCTCCTCATCCGAACAGTAAACATAAAAGGAGGATTTCGGGGCTCTGCGCGATTTCTGAGACGCCATGTTAATAGTTAGTACCCTAGTTTCTACAGTTCCACTCGTGGAAACAGCGCCAAATGCTGTTTACAGTAATAGATCAGAACAATCGAACGCGATAAGCGAAGTTCGGATTAAATCGCTTTACGAGTCCCACAAATGACTATTCCCACGGCGACATCGCAGCATGTTAAATCGTTTTCCACCGTTCT
>CM052096.1:8667725-8684537 GCA_028453745.1 Agapostemon virescens | reverse complement strand
TTTTTTTTAGCAGTTGCAAGAACTAGTTTTTTACACTACTAGTTTATTATACTACTAATTTACTACTGAAAAGTCGTATTGCATGCTTAAATAGCAGGATCATGGTCCAAACACTTATAACATTTTTACTGCCAGTCAAACATTCAATTATTTTTTGGTGTTTTTTAACAGTTGCAACGATTAGCTTACTATACTACTAGTTTATTATATCTTCAGTATATCACACTACTAGTTTAGACTTGCATACGAATTGCATGAGAAAAGTCAAATCGTTTGGTTGAATCTTTAAAAAGTTATTTAGGTTTGAAGAGTGTCCGAATACTTTCGTGAGCCTCTGTATGTACAATTTCATCTATAATGGTTTTCCTTGTGCGACATGTGGTAATTAAATTGTATATACTATGAATTCATATGTTTATAAAAATAATTATGGCAGTCTTTGTAGCGAATCTTCCAATGAAATGAAAATACCAGAAAAAGCTTCTTCAATACTTGTTATTCGAGACTATGAGAAAGTAAAGTATTTGTTATTCGATGGTAAAGAGCACTCTGTAGATTGGCAGGCAAGTCAGTGGGATTCGCATAACCGTTACAGAGACTTCGAATAAAATCGTGACAAAATAGAATAGCATTACTTCGCTCTCGACTCGCCCACGAGATGAATTTTATATGCAAAAGGGTAAGTCTGGTCTGCGGAAGGATCAATTCAATTTGTAAAAAGGTGGATTTGGTCTATGTAAGCCTGCGCGAGATCTGTATATTTTCTTCGACAGTGTCAAACAAACGACGCGAAACAATGAAAACAAAATGAATTTGCATAAATCGATCGAACGAATTTCTCCGCTTTACAATAGCATAATAAACGATCGTATTCAAATAATGTATAATTCATTTGAAAAATAGATGCTAAAATGCAAAGTATGAAAAGCTGTAATTTTCTTGGGTATCGACTGCATAATAAAACAGAGTAAAGTTTACAATAAGCTATAGTCTCTCCCACAGGAACATTCTAATAATATCCCTGCAAATATTAACGCGCGTTATTATTGCGCCAAAAATCTGCAAGCCTAACTGCGAATTGTTTGATAGCCAATATAAAGAAATCTGCAAAGTTACACTTTACCAACCGGAAGTGTATTAATAGGTCTTCCATAATTGCACTGTAACACAGTGGATCTTAAACAACTGTTTTCATATTGTAATTTGTTACAGAATTATTAGAGAACGTGGCTTGGGATGCATTGTTGATCTACAATAAAAATTGCTGTCAACGTTGCGAGATCCATTAACACTTTACCCACCGGAAGTCTGTTATTAGGACTTTCAATAGTTGCACTGTAACAAAATGAAGCCTAACAAATTTCACTGTGTAGAAGATATAAATTGTCTTTTCTCTTCTACAATATTTTTAGCAATGAAAATCTTATAACAACTTTAGTTACAAATGAAATGATATGGCAAACGGGTTAATTCGAAAATCGAGATACTTTTTTACCAAGAATAGTTCCATTTCTTTTGGCGCATAGAAAGAAAACATAATCGTATAAACAGTATAAGTTTTCTTTTCCCTTTTGTGAGAGTTTAGGTCATGGGTATGTTATAATAACTGCAGTCGCGAAGAGAATGGTGCAGCAAGGGTTTATTTCAATGAGAATGCTGCTACATTTGGTTTATGTTGTAGATATTCGAACGGTTATCGATAGAAAGGAAAATAACCGTTGTTGATGCTCGATTGGGATTGTTACCCGACGTTAGGAACGAGTTTACGAGGAATTTTAAAAATATGATTCCGCAAGAGCCCGTATTTGGCTGGTGGTAAACAAATTTTGCACAGGAAACGTTAAGGATGAAGAATGTTCAGGAAGGCCATTCGTATCTGCGGATGTATGTATACGTTCAGGAAGCTATTGAACGATGCCCTTCCGAATCGATTCGATACATCAGCCGGGAGGATCAGGTTTCAAAATTTCAACATTTTATAAAGTCTGCGTTTCATATGTCTGCGACGAAAGGGAAATGTATTTTTGATTTTATAAAATTCAATTAACTATTGCACATTTGTATCGACACAACTGACACGCCTTTATTTTAACTCTTAGCAGTTGAATGGTAACTCTGAAGTACCATTAAAAACTGCCTTTATTTAAAACAATTCTAATATTGTTACGTTTATATTTTCGAAGTTGGAAGAACTTTAAAAAGTTCTTCTTTTGAAGAATTAAAAATGTTCTAAAATATATTAAAAATAAATAATAATATTAAAAATAGCTTCGCGTGCAAAGGGTTAACCCTTAGCACTGGAATAGCGCCTCTAAAGTACCATTAAAATTTGCCACACTATTATTTAAAACAATTGTTACATCGTTACGTTCGTACTTTCGAAGTAGAGAAAAAAGTAATTGTTAAATTAAAGGGTTAACCCTTAGCACTGTAATGGCCCCTCTACGACGCCACTAAAAATTGCATTGTTATTATTTATACAACTTTTACATCGTTAGGTTTGCAGTTAAGAAATCGATAAAAATTGAAGGTTCTAAATACGAGTTATAGTAATTAATTTCATACGTACGGAAGGAAATGAACTATGTAAAATGGAGCTATTCTTGGTAAAAATATTGTTTCGATTTTCGCATGGAATTGGGTCGAGTGCAAAGGGTTATGTGCTTTGGGTATGTTGGGAAATTCGCGACAATATTTATGGTACGTACTATCTTATACTAGCATACTCGTGCAGGGTAAGGCACCCAATTCGATCAACTCGAACAGAGACTACATAGAAATTTTTAAAAATTAATTTTGAAGGTCTGGGTTAATTACGGATATTCTGAAAATTTCACCAAAATCGGTGGATGATATAGTTAATAGATATAATTAATAATATTGATATAATTAATAGAATATAGATGATATTTAGTTAAAAAATTAGTTGAAAAATGAGACAATAATAGGTTGGTTGAACAAGTAGAAAAATTGTTACATTCTACAATCTCGCCACTCCTCCACAGTTAGTATTGACTGACCAGAACCACCGAATCATTAACAACTATCTCACGAGCATCACTCCGTGAACTATTGCTCATTAGATGAAACCTCCAGCAGTTAGGGTCAAATTTTGGACTGCACATATACCGACGCGACAGACATCATTAATACACAGGTTCCACTGTAGAATGTTACTGAGTGTAGACTTCAACTGCCATTTATTAGGTGAATCATAGACCATTTCCGTTTCCAAATACCAATTTCGTTTATCAATAAAGCAAGCCATAATTATATTATGACCTTTGCTTTGGCACTTAGGTCTTTGAGTTCCAGTGTGGAATAATATAGTAAGAATTATTTTATATTGTTCTTAGATATTATATTATTCGAAAAATATCATAAAACTATTAGGAATGTTCATTCATTGGAAACTATGCATTGCATCTATTCATAATTTCGAGACAATGATTTGTGCATACAATGTAGAACCTTCAATAGAGCTAACTATAATCTGCACTAACTGTAAGATAAACTAGAAACTACATTATAAGCTGAGCCAACCAGAAACTAAACTATAAGCAGCACCAATTAGAAACTAAACTGTAAACCACACTACTCTAAACTAAATTGCAAATTACACTATCTATAAACTAAACTATAAACTAAACTGCAAACTAAACAATGATTTGAGCTAACTAGAAACTAAACTATAAGCTACACTAACTATAAACCAAACTACAAACCACAATGATTGCAATCTAAACTATAAAAGAACTCGTGAACTGAGCCAATTACAATCTACACTAACTATAAAATAAATTAGATTAAATTTAAATCTAAATTAGCTCTTATTAAAATGTTCAAATACAGTTGCACACATTTTACTGCCAATATATTAAATAATATATTTGAAATAATTTTTTCTTCTATTTGTATTTATTATTCTCAAAATAAATTTGTCGTTTGTACTTTTCTTTTTGTTCGATTTGCGAAACAATCTCGACGATATTGTTTTATTCTTCATGTAATTAATTAATTCTCTGTTACGAGAATTTATTATCGATGTTATTGTATTTATTAAAAATTTATACGTTAGTGATTAAATAACAGTGATCAATATGATTATTTGTTAACATTTACAATGTTTTGTGATTGTATTTTTGCTGATTAATTTTAGATTACCATCAGAAGAAAACATGGTGGACATTTTATAACAGAAGTATTTGTTACTACTTCTATGTCCCATATTATTTCTTTAATTATAGTAACAGTTTAAAACTTGGAAGATACAACCCCTAATTCCGAGGGTTAAATTTTGCATCTAGAAACTCCAAAATTGAATACTAGAATTACAGAAATGACTGGTCCCTAAATTTTTCGTTCACAATTACTGAAGTTATAAAAATGTTTTCATTACAAATTTTCGGATGTAGTTCATTAACGAAGCATACATTACAATAAAAATTGTGCGAAGTTTGAACAGGTGCGGTATCGTTATTATTACAATGCAGTGTATATCGTTGGATTTATTGTTCCGTAGCTATAGCGTTAAAATAATTAATGTAACGAAGAGGCACCGAAATGAATTTTGCTTTTAACATAAGGCATATATATCGCACGTTGCTCGCACTGTAATACAAAAATGATATTCGTTCATGTTGAAACAGTGAAAAACGAAATGTCAAGTTTGTTTTTGGTCGAGTCCATGTATTTTCAAGAAAATTGATTTCGAGAATTTGTCATGCACGCGCACAGCCAAATAGGATTCTGCATCTCTTCCGTTATTGATTGTTTCCGTTTGTCACGATGCCCCTAAACATTGACAGTGTTTATTCAAATAATACAACGGGAACTTTGCAGGGTATACGAAAACGATCGGTGAAACAATCACACGCTAAACAAACCGTATTCATTTAATCAATAGAGCCCAGCGCGAAAAATATTTGCAGCACATTTCGTTGTTTGTTTTCACGTGAACAGTCGTTACTTTTTCGGCCGTGTGTATCCATGAATCACGCTGAAAATTCTGGCAGACTGATGTATCGTTACAGAAGACTATTTTGGAGAAATCAATGATGTGGTAATTAATCCTCCATGGGGCCGCGTAACTTTCGAGTCGCATGTTAACACTTTACCGACCGGAAGCCTGTTAGTAGGACTTTCGACAATTGCACTTAACAGAATGAAGCTTAACAAACTACTTTTACATTGTAGTTTGAAACGAAATTATTAGGTAACGTTACCGAAGATGCCTTGAGGATTCTCAATAAAAATTCCTGTCAGCGCTGAAAGATCGTTTAAAAAGTTGTCAATCGTGGACTGTGGGCCTTAAAAAATTTTGAAACAATCGCCGGTCGGTAAATTATTAATATATCGACATTTGGACCGTTTATTTTGAAAGTGGTGCAGTCCTTTTTTAAACAAAAATGAGATATGACGTAATTTGTGCTTAATTTAGAGTAAACGTTTTGTTTATAACTAGTTAGTTATAATATTTACAATTGACTAATTATGAATGTGGTGTAAGTCCATTTGCAGCCTGGAAATATATATTATTTTAGTTAAATTCGCCTAAAAGAAATTTATATAATCAAATTACATATTGATAAATTAGTACAAATATTCCCAGACTTCACATAATTAACCTATATTTTTTAATTGTCAGATCTGCTAACATTTCATTCTCTCGAAACAGAAGAAAATGGACTTGCACCACTTTCAAAATAAGCTGTTCATTTTACCAAATGATTTTAGTTTTTTATAAGATAACGTATATATCTAAATTATATAATGTCTCTGAGGTAACAAATAACAATATCCATAACAATAAGAGTTCCTATGTAAGAAAATATAAATGTTACTGATGGTATAGTTACTTATCGTGATGTTGGCAAGTGTTCTTCTCCTAGAAATATGGAATCTCCGACTTACCTGTAAAAGAAAAAACAATATTATTAGATGGTATATATAGATAAATTTAATGAGGTTATATCAAGAATGCGTGGAAAGATTTTGTTTCTGTTTTTTAATTAACCCTTTGCACTCGAAGCTGTTTTAACTCCAACCCGAAGTAGCCGTGACTATATGGAAGCCACTTATATTTAACGATTTCATAATCCATTGATTATCACTCTGCATTTTATTAATAAATGGAAATCAAATATTCAAGGTAATCGAACGTATTTATGTTGCAACACAATAACAATACAGTACTTATATTTTCTTGCGGATACAAACGTGCAAAACACATAATCTTTTCATAGTTTGCTGAATTTTAATAAGCTAATTAATTAATAATTGCCTACGTTGAATTTTACACGACCGACTGTACAATTTCATTTCAGTGTGAATACATTGCGTGCTAGAGAAAAGTTTCGAAATCAAATTATATATAATGACAAAATTCTGCAGGTTTAATTTTTATTCTTAGTTGACATTATTTTACCAGACGGATTTATTATTAGTATACTGGAACGTATATATTTTAATAATAATTTTATCAATATTTCCCTCAGCATGTTTTTTGATGTGATATTCGCTTATACGAGTGTGCCGAGTACTAGAAATATAAAAAATGTTTAGGTGGATGTTAATTAGTATGGAGAGCCGAGGCAGCATGGCGAAGGCAATATTAATTTAAAAGATACAGAGGACGAGTTCGTCCCTTCAATGGAACTGTACGTTTTTCAAAACTTATTAAATGTTGTATTTAATGAAAATTAATAAACCGATCAAATATGCTTTTGCTTTTGACGACATCCAGAGACATTTCGCATATAAATTCACAGAGGGAATAAAAGATAATCGAAAGTATCGGTGACCCATAAGCCTGGTAAACCTAACGCTGTCCTCTTGAAACTACGTACTTGCAATAGCGATGTTTTACACGGCGGCACTCGAGAATCGGATTGCCAGCGTCATTGATACTCTCGATTCAGTCAGTTTTGTTCTTTTTTTCTCGCGATACCGTACATGTAATATCTTTTAGGTCGGTGCGTATGAAATGTCGGATTTGCAACACGTTCACTTTCACATTTCAACCTCTCTAAAGCCTTACAAAATCAAAGTAACCTAGTTAATGATATCATGGCTGACAAAAATAAAAGTTATCATATTTATTTATGTATTTATTTGTGTCTCAAACCAGCTGGTCTATTTGGCGAATACAGTGTCGTTGCATATACGCGGGTTCCATGTTACTTATTTTCAGTTTTTAAATTATTGCGTATCATTTTTCAAGGAAATTACTAATTTCTTTTTAATCCGTCTAAGTAAGGGTTACTTAACACTTAACTGGACGCATAGGAAGCGTGTATTCCTATTCCCGGATCCATTGGAAGCGAATTGTGGCCGTGGCGCGAATTTGAAATTATCGGGTTGTTGAAAATTGCGAAAATGGGAAAAATGGGGTTGATAAAAGGAAGCTTCCTGGATTTCCCTGAAATTCTAGCTCAATTATTGAGTAGTATATTTAAAGAGGTAGGTTTAGGGAAGATTTTAGCGTTTGAATCATGTCGATAGCGCTGATAGAACGGCCGGGGCACAATTTCAAAGATTGCCAAATACTGCCAAACACTGCCAAATACTGAAGGGACGTACCACCCCCTATCGAAAATCGCGAAAAAATGGGGAAAAAATTTCAGGTCCCCGATTCATTTGTAAATTTTCCTACAAGCTACTAAATGCGTGGGCAGAGTTTATGGCAAACACATAGGAAGCGTGTATTTTCATTCCCAGGTCCATTGGAAGCGAATTGCGGCCGTGGCGCGACTTTGAAATTTTGGGACCACGCGAAATCGCGAAAATGGGGAAAATGGGGTAAAACGTTTTATCTCATAATCTGGGAATTGCTATACAACATAATTCAAGTTTTAAAGTTTTACTCCACACTGTCAAGCACTGTTAGCTACAAAATGAACTGTTGCTAACATTTCAATTATAAAATAGCATTTATAATTATAATGATTGAAAGAATATTCATTAACAAAAACTATAAAATCTGTAGAATGTATAAGTCCACTGTACCGTGGCTCACTTTCATTCTTATTCAATTTCATTCTTCATTAATCTAAAGTAATGCATGCCCTTAACTAGACTTTCTACTTGATTAGGTAATTATAAAATAGCATTTAAATTATAATGATTGAAAGAATATTTATTAACAAAAACTATAAAATCTGTAGAATGTATAAGTCCACTATACTGTGGCTCACTTTCATTCTTATTCAATTTCATTCTTCATTAATCTAAAGTAATGCATGCCCTTAACTAGACTTTCTACTTGATTAGGTAATTATAAAATAGCATTTAAATTATAATGATTGAAAGAATATTTATTAACAAAAATTATAAAATCTGTAGAAGGTATAAGTCCACTATACCGTGGCTCACTTTCATTCTTATTCAATTTCATTCTTCATTAATCTAAAGTAATGCATGTCCTTAACTAGACTTGCTACTTGATTAGGTAATTGGTGGACATTTTTCTCGACTTTAGAGATCTCTGGTTAAGTAATTGAAGCCTGGATATATGCCAAGGGACTTTCTTTGGTCGATTCTTTGGCGAGTAAATCTGAAATTGAATTTATAAAGATGCTTTCGTTAAGAATGATTAAATAAATTTGTTCGTTCAATTTCATACTCTAATAAAAAAAAAAAAGTAAGAAATCTAAGTAAATTTAGTTTTACAATATTTTATAAAAATAACATGTACCAATCGCATTTTGTACGGTTAGTGTTAAGTAAATTTGCGAGTTTGCAAATATCCTTTATTTATGATGCGGATAGCTAGCGTTAAAAAATAACGAGTTTTAACTAGTTTTAAAAAAGGATTATGAATAAACAATTCCAGCTAGAATGAAACGAAGAAGAAAGGAAAGTGACCGAGGATACGACACGTTCTAAGCGTGTGTGTATCTGAGAACCGTTTTGCCGGAAGTTGTGGATGAAATTGTGGGTGTACCCGAAACAGTTCTGGCGGATTGGAGATTGGGAGTGGGAGACGAAGCGTTGTTGGCTTCGGACAAATTCAGGAACGGATAAAATCAGGTCGGGTGAACTGATTGTGAGTCGCTACCAGCTGAAGAGCGAGGTAACTGATAACATCCGCCCGTTGCAGAATTCTGGCAATATCATCTCGACTAATTCATCTCTCCATTCAAAAAACCGGAACTATTTCAACTGTTAACTTTGGACTCGTCCCGAAACTAATCGGATTCGGAAAGAACATAATATACAGTTCCGCACGTAATTATTCGAGCCGTAATTGCATACTCTCTGTACATTTGAAACGTAATAGCAAGCATAATACGGCTTATAGGTAATGTTATGGAATTTATTTCTCATTAGTACATCCAAAAGTACCTATATGACGTGGAATGAGAATATCTGTCGAAAGCCAAGTTTATTTCTTGTCGCTTTCTTTTATTTCTGAACTGCAATGATAGACAATTTTAAATAATGTAAATAATAATTCAAACGAATAACTCAAACGATAAATTATTGTTGCTGCTCAATTGCAATGCCCAACACTGATTTTACCCTAATCGTGAAATGCCTATTTACTGCTAAACATGAAATTATCGAAATGATATATTAGGCTACATACTAATTATGTTTTTATTAATGCAACTGCTGTATATTGCTTTTTGTAGTTAATATGTATTTAAGCGAAATAGTATTTTATATAAAACTGCAATATTTAGTTTCGGCAGCAGTGAAATGAAGTAGAATAAAATTTACCGCTTTTTAGTTTCGAGAATTATGCTGTCAAGTGAAAAAAATGGCTGATAATGTTACAGTCAATGCACGTCCACATAATCAGGAAAAATCTGCAGGTACTGAAAAAAGCTTTCAGTATTCACTTCTCTTCGATTCAAAGACGTTCGGTCCAAGAGTCATACATTTTCTGCTACAATGAACTTCCCCACAGAATATTTTAAGCATTATTTTTCAAAGATCAAGCTACATTTTATGAATGAGAAGTTTGCAGTTCTTGGCGAAAGATGAAAGTTACTTAGCGTTGGTTTGCGAAAAAAATTCAGGAAATATAAGAATCTACTTTATGCAAATTAGAATATCATACATGTGTGGATTCATGTTCATTGTGCGTTCTACATTAAAATTGTACAGTAAACGACTACTTTGTAATTTGTTGAAAGATGGCAAAAGGTCATCAACAAAAACGGACAAAACCTAATTTAACCCTTTTCACTCGAAGCTATTTTAACTCCAAACCCAAGGCATTCTTTCTGATCTAGAATATTTTCATTCTACACAATATATTTCATCTTATTCATACGAAGTTCTTTTACTATTACTTGTCCTTGCAACAATTTAATTTTTACGAATTTCTTTAACACGAGCACAGTGATGTAAAAAACGTTTTTAACAGTGCTGCAGCTATTGTTCACCATTCGAGTGCAAAGGGTTAATAAAGTTATACTTTCATGTAAAAATTTCTCATTTTCCTCGTTAAAGTCCGCAATTACTAAGATACCAATCCAATATAATTTTCATTCAAACTTCATTCTAATTAAAACAATCTCTCATAATTTCCCACGATTATCTCAACTTAAACTCATCATTTTAAAGCGATCTGTACTGCTACAGTTTAATCGTGCTCCTCGGTGGTGAAACCTAATTTAACCCTTTGCACTCGAAGCTATTTTAACTTCAAACCCAAAGCATTTTTCCTGACCTAGAATATTTTCATTCTACACGATATATTTCATCTTATGCATACGAAATTTGTTTATTATTACTCGTCTTTGCAAGGATTAACTTTTTACGAATTTTGTTTGACAGATTGTAAAGATTGTTTTAAACAGTGCTGCAGCTATTTTCAGTGATGCCTGAGAGTCACCATTCGAGTGTAAAGGGTTAATAAAGTTATACTTTGAAGTAAAAATTTCGAATTTTCCTCGATAAAGTCCACAATTATTTAGTTATCAATCCAATATAATTTTCATTCAAATATTCACTCATAATTTCGCACGATTACCTCAACTTAAACTCACCATTTCAAAGCGGCCTGTACTTCTACAGTTTAATCGTGTTCCTTGGCGGTGAAACCGCGCCATAATTTGGCCAAAAATGCTCATTCCGGCGAGCCATTTCTGCGAGGGAAGGTTGACGCGGGTCTCCGGGAAATTTAATTGACGTATTAATGTCAATTCATTAAAGCCCGCCGCGGTTAATCCGTTTATTCGGGCCCGTGTTCGGCATCTGTGTCTACGGGCGGTACACGTGCGCGGAGAGAAATATCGCGGCGATGTGCAGACAAGGCGAACCCGAACCCGAGCCCGAGACCGAACCCAGCAAAACAGCCGGACAGAAGAAACGTGGAGGAGTCTTGCGGCCGATCGATAGTCAAGCTGGATCGAGACGCGATAGCGTCGAGGAGAAAGGTTCCGAAATAAAGTGCCGGCAATTTAATCCGTCTTGGGAGCGGGATAGCCTAAGCCTGGGAGCTTAGCTCGCGAATGATCTTCGGTGTACAGCTACGTGTGTCTGTCGGGTGCGTATGTGAAACTAACCCTCTTTCCACCAGGCAAGCAGGGAGATAGCCATCGTTGCAGAACCGAGACTCTGTCTCGGGAGTCCATATTCTACAGTCTACAAGTCGGCAGTCCACCAGGGAAATCTCTAATTCGAGATGAATCTTGATTACCCCGAACGAGCGGAAGAAAATCGAACACGATCAACGAGAGAAGGTGGCAACTAAGTGACAAACAACAGGCACCGAGGAATTACTTTCTCACTTTACCTGAGAAACTTCGCGAACGGGCAAATCCAGTTATCAAGAATATAAACTCCTTTATTCGGTTCTCTTCGTCGCCCGGTATATGCACCGAGACGTTTTATCAACGAAACCCGGAAAATGGAGAACCGATAATCGGATTCGTCTTGTCTTAAGTGCAGCTACAGCGAGAGTGTACACCGCCTACATGGTAAATTGTTAATTAGAGCAACCGCCACGCGTCGGTCGAGGCTCGTTTCCGAAATGAAATTTTGTTAGCCTCCTCTTTTCTCCAAGCTGTTTGATAGACTTACGTGAAGCAAATTCTGCATTCTCTTAATATTTTAATGGAAAGAATAGAACTATGCGTGAGCAAAAGATTCGTTTGTATTTTATTAACCCTTTGCACTCGAAGCTGTTTTAACTAGAGAACCAGAGCGTTTCTCCTAACTTAGGATATTTTCATTCCACATGATTATTTCACCTTATGTATATACTATTTTTCACTGTTATTCGTCCTTACAACACATAAATTTTTATCGATTTTTTAAATATAAAGATAGCAATGTTTAAATTATTTTAAATAATAGTGTGCCAATTTTTCTTGGCGCCTCAGAGTCGCAATTTTAATTCCTAATTCGAGACATTTCTTTGTCCTACAATAACTCCATTGAACGTGGTTCGTTTCCTTTCGTGACTATCAAATTTGTTAATCTTAATCGTACCTGCAACACTTCAATTTTTACTAGCTTCTTAAATACAAAAACTGCAATGTAAACATTGTTTTGAATAATATTCTGCCAATTTTTAATGTCCCCTCAGAGGAGTCATCGGAGCGCTAAGAGTGAACTCTTTGCACTCGAATGGCGCCTCTAAGGCGACACTAAAATCTGTCATACCATTATTTAAACAACTCTTACATCGCTAAGTTTGCAGTCGAGAAAACGATAGAAATGTTAAAGTTCTAAGTACGAGTCATAGTAATTAATTTCGTATAAACGAAAGGAAATAAACTATCTACAGTAGAGCTATTATAGATAAAAATATTGTTTCGATTTTGGAGTAGAATTGCTTCGAGTGCAAAGGGTTAATAGTCCAAAAATCAAATGTTTTATGAGAAAACAAGCTGAATTTCACGCTCGTAATTTTTAAAAAGATTACATAGAGTAACAATATTCTAGAACGAAAGAATTGTCTTCATTTTTTTATATGAAAATTGCTCCAAGTGCAAACGGTTAATTTCAAGAGACAGCAGGAAAGTAAAATGTCTGTTATTCTTTAATAACTGTAATAAGTCATTGATACTGTCTTGATGTGCTTCAATATTTCTAATTTCTTTTTCGTTTTAGACATCACGTATCTAAGCATGTCACAAATGCATCAAACTCGCGGTCTGTAGATGAGAATCTATTCCATATAAATGTTTCTAATGTATTTAGAGCATCGTGTTCCGTTTGTACACAGCAATAAATAATTTTCAGTTCAACTCCATAAATCGTGTCTATGACCCTTTCCGCTCTGTTGACGCTGCTACGGGTTCAAATAGCACGAAGACATCTCATGTACGTCTCAAGTACGTCCGTTACGGACGTTCCATTCATTCTGAGAATGTCCCGATAACTTCCACATGATCTCTGTACGTGCTCGTTACGTTCTGTAAATGTCGTCGGAAGATCCCATTTACAAAGTAGGATGTCCGTAGGACGTTCTGTGTCGACATTCTCAGAATGCTCTCTGGATGTTCGAAAGCACCGTCGTTTGGACGTTTACGGACGTTTAGAAAACGTTGGAAAACCTAACTTCGTCAAAGGCGTACACGAAACGTTTCGTTGAAAATTACTGGAAAATGTGTGTATATGGATATGTAAATACGAAACCGGAATTTCTTTATAGAAAATACACTGTATGAAAATGGTATGAAATATTTTATTCGAATTATTGCCCATCGGTGGCCATACGTTTTCCACATGTTTCTGATAATTTGTGGTTCATCAGAGACACCACTAAAAATTGCCACACCATTATGTATAATGATAAGTAATTCAACTGCTGTGCATTTAATTGTAATAAAAATTTAATGGTTGTAAGAACGAGTGATAGTAAATGAATCCATATCTAGAAGATAAAATAGATCAAGTGGAATGAAAATATTCTAGGTCAGAAGGAATGTCTTGGTTTTCGAGTTAAAACAGCTTCGAGTGCAAAGGGTTCAATTTGTTTTGCGAATCGTTCGTTGAATTCTGTTCGGACACAGAATTATTTAAATTAACGATCCAAATGATTGTAAAGGTTTTTGGAAATAATGTACCAAATTGAATATTATGAGTAAACAAAATGCAATTAAAGTTATTAAAATATGTAAAGATATTTCACGTTTCACTATTAAGAAATTAAAACAATCTGTGCCTCACGTATGCTAAATCTCACATGGAACCGAAAGAGTTTGTCACAAATGGGTAAAACAAAATCTATTAATTGTGTTAATACTAGAACGACGGAGCATTAAACTATACCAATATACACTACTTTATAATAATGACAAGGTTGCAATTATTCAAAGCTTCTCGAACTTCTGTGTTAATAAATGTTCTAATGAAAAAGTTTATGTGAAAAGTTTTCGTTGGAACATTCTTATAATTTCAACAACTATCAAATAAGAATTAATTGACGAGTCATTTTGACTCGTTTCTTCGTTCTAGTGTTAAATACTTTTTTGTTAAGCTCATTTATGGAGTTAATTTTCTGTCAGTAAAATAAACACAATTTTCATATTTGTTGAAAAATTGTTTACATTGTTAATCAAAAAGACATGTACTTTCTTTGAGAAATATTGTTCGTTTCTCATTGTTCAACTCAGGGCAACTTAATTCTACATAAAAGCTTAAGGACCGACTGATAGGGAGATTTGATTAAAATTATGTACTAAATGTTTCCACAAAACAATAAATACAAATACACAATAATTTAATTTTGTAGAAAAATCGTTCGCAATATTCGAACCGAAATGATTCAACTTTTCATAACACGTTTAACATGATCGACGACTGCAACTGTATGAAAATAATTGGAAAAGTGAAATTGCGATTTATACGTTTGAAATGCGTATCTACAATGTTAATTAATGTCATATATTAAATGCGTGCTCATTCGTAACTGCTAATTGTGTTGATTAATATTTATGCGCGGGAGCTTTGCACGTAACACAACTGCTTCATCGGATTTAAGTAATGATCAGCTTTATAAGTAGAACACTGTATAATGAATACGCGTTCAACTCGATGCTTACAAATCATGTACAGTTTAATAGTTGTAATATTTACAGTAGGATATACGCGCGTATTTTTATAACATTGTTTGGTATTCGAATGTAGCCTCGAATCCTGCAAACGAAAATATTTTCAATAGTTCCACGTTGCGGAGATGACTTTTCGCATGAAAAGAGACACTGCAGCAAAGACTAATCCTTTACGATTAAACTAAAAAAGTACAAAACTAGTTCGATAGTAGCAGAGATAATCTTTCATTTGTGACCATAGGTTTCGCAAAAAATAAAAAACCGAAGGAAATTGCCATTTTTCTGTGGGCGCAGATTTTTCAAATAGTTTCGAAATCAAAAGAATGATAACTTGAACCTCCATTCTCGTATGTACTACAATACATTTCAATCCTGAACAAAAACCCATACATCCATAGAGAAAAGTGATCGAGATGGCGTCAGGCGACCCCTATACGTGACTAAAAATTGGAAATGTTTCTCTATTCCTATACTGTCGATTCGATTCGTTCCAGCGTATGAAAAAGTGTCAGATATCTATGGTGATCGAACGGATGCCAAAACTTGTGGAGGAGACTCGGTCAAAACCGAGCACCTCGATAAAACCAGGTATAGATCTGAATAAAACTGGGTCCTGCTCTTATCTTTACATTGGTTCCTAACACCCTCGCTCCTCCATCCCGCCGTGTCGTCATTCACATTGATTTATTAACGAAGATGACCACGAGACCGCGAATATTTCTGCAAAGTAAAACGTTTCTTCGTCGATTTCGCGAAACAAGCAGGAAACGAACGGAAACGTTTTCCTCCAATCGACTACAAATTTAAAACTCAATTCTATCGAAACGTCTCATTAACCCCTTTGCACTCGAAGCTGTTTTAACTCTAAGAGGTATTTTTTCTGACCTAGAATATTTTCATTCTTCTCGATTTATTTCGTCTTATGCAGATGAAGTTTCTTTACTATTACTCGTCCTTATAACAATTACATTTTTACGAATTTCTTTGGTAGAAGCAAAGTGATTTAACCCTTTGACTGCCATTGCACCCATATATGGGTGACAGAATTATTTCTCCATGTTTAGAAATATATTTGTACGTTAATATATTCGTTGCATTCAATTTAGTTGATATCTGAAGAATACAAGAAGGTTGCTAGATAACTATATGCCATACATTTAAAGTTTTAAATTCCTCCTTCATTATTATAAATTAATTTCATTTTATGGAATTTTTCAGGTCGTCAGTTGGGCAGTTAATGTGTTAAAGATTGTTTTAAACGGTTCTATGGCTATTTTTAATGGTGTCTCAGAGTCACCGTTCGAGTGCAAAGAGTTAACAATGTGAATTTCCTTTTACATCTTTGAAAGTTGAAACAGAAAATATATAATTACGACAATAAATATTTATTCTTCTCGTTTTATCTTTCATATTTTTATATCCATACAAATCCTTCTCGATGTAAGCAACGATACTATACTCTTCAAAAATATACCAGGTCTGTAAATTTGAAATACCTTCTCCTTGAAGAATGTCTACCAGCTAACGAGAAGAAGAGAGACACAGGGTATATAAACGATATTTCTAGAAGACAATATTTTATAGCTTTTACTGAACCGTGGAGTTTATGCATTTCAGACAACACTGAGCTGGTGGAAAAGAATAGGAAGATAAAAGATGTTCGAGAGTATCGATGTATTATAACCATGGTATAAAAATTATTAAAGAGAGCAACAAATTTGTATTACAATATTGTATTTGTAGTATCCTGTAATTGAAGCTGAAAAATTGAAGTTCGTATGAAGATCCAAGGTCT
>CM052096.1:8647833-8662725 GCA_028453745.1 Agapostemon virescens | reverse complement strand
AACAAACGAAAAATTATCTAGTCATATTATCTATCTAATAAAAATATTGAAATGAATTATATATTATGTTTTCATTTTTAATTTTAATTCATTTACAATTTTAACATTGACAACTTAGGTGCACGCTCAATTTTTTGAGTAACTTTACATATTCTCACATTTATAATTTCTTATATTATTATTTTTCATGTTCTTTATGAAAATTGCGGGAATTATGGCTAACGAGTTCGAAAAATAACGATTTTAATTACACGATATTAATATTGAAGTAGAAAATCCCTTCAGGCTTGAAAATCTGCTGTTCTTTAATTATTTGTTTTAGTAATTAGACATGGTAGAAGAAAAGGTTCAACTTACATTATTTTGGCTTTCACCTTTTAAAAAACGTTCCTCACTTCGCTTAATTGCGTAATATCAAAATAATTGAATGCTTACTTGTTAATCAAGGGAAAATATTGTCTTAAACATCTTTCAGAGCGTTAATATTTATGTTTAAACAGTTTTCTGCAACGGTTCATGCTTCTGCCAGTAATCAAGTAGTATCTGCTTCGAACTTGTCCCTACATTCTTTTTTTACGCCTGATGAAAAATTGCAAAATCTCTCTGGACCTGCATTCTTTGAATAATTTTACATTGATTTACGTTTGCAGCATGAAAATATGCACAGAAAGTTTTTGGTATAAAGACTTCAATACCGTTGGGCACCGCAGGAAATTTTATAATAGAAATTATAATTTTAAATGAAAGACGTTATATTGTTGCATAAAATCATTCCCCGATGACAAAGGATGTTTTTACATTTCCTTTCTCCTGTGCATGCAAGTTTGATGCATTCGTATCGGAGAGTCAGATAATTCGTTAAAAGTTATCGCGCAACGGAACATTTCAAGAACGTTTCACAGATATTTGAAAGCGACAAAAAGAAGAGAAATAAATTACATATCTGAGAATGTTAAGTCTTCGTTATAGTTCGCAGAGCTTTCTTCGTCCCCTTTGCAACAAGTACGTACAAACTTTCCTCTGTCTAAACTCGAAAGAATCAAGAATACATGTATGTTGACGCAGTAATATCTATACCGTGGATTTTTATGTAAATTAGAAAATTTCTGATTCATTTGAAGAAGCAGAAATAAATCCTTTGTTAAAATTAGACTGGTGATACAGATTTCAGATTTTTCGATTGTCATCCTTTTCTTCCATTAAATAAAATTCTGTCGCTGTCGTATTAATATTTAACCACTACAACAAATGTAGATAAATAATAAATGCAAATTTAAATGCAAACAAATTCTAATGGTAAGCAAAATGGGAAGGGGTTAAATAAAAATGGATTTCTTAATTTAATAAGTTGAAAATAGCATTCTTCAATTCTTTAAATATCCTTTTAGTATTGTTTTTTACCAATTCATTGTTGTTAAAATTATTCAATTTACGAATCTACGTAATCTTAGAAGAAACATAATTCAGTTTTAATACAAATGCGTTCCATGGCTTCTTTTCAGGAATTAAAAAGATTTTGGAAACTTGAATTACGCGTTTGAAATATATATTTCTCGTTCGTATTATTTGATTATACACGGAACAATGAAATTGACAAAAAGAAATAAAATTACGTTATTAAAACTTCATTGCAGTTTCTGTTGTACTGCATTTGACACGCAGGCTTGCGAATAACAAAGGCATAAAACATATAGTAATCGCGTTCTCGAACTGATTAAATGTTTTGCACGGGAACACTTTCAAAGCTTTTCCTCTTTATAATACGATTTGTGAAAGTCAGAAACAATATTCGGTGTTATTTTAATAAGTTTTAATCCGATAATATTTCTGTCGATCTTGTATTGTTTAAAAACGAGGTTTATTGGGTATATTAAACTGTAATAAGTCTTAATAATAAATAATAAATATAGACAGATAACGGAACAAATAATTACGAATTAAATGAAACTTTGATCTGTTTTACATATTCACAAACAATTTCCTATGCCATTCCTATATGCGTCGTATACTCCTAACTTTCTAGCACTCAGTCAAATGTTCGTTCTCGATCATTTTCTTTCTCACACGTACCAATTGCTTGATATTAAATCCTCAAAAATTATGCTTTCAACAATTTTAATAAGTTTTCTAGAAGAACTTTGCCTCGAGTAATTTCAAAATAAGAAATCTTGCAACCATTAAAAGGGAATAGTCGTAAATAGGGATAATTGATATTATTAAATATTAAATTGAGTTACGTACGTTTATTTCAAAACTTAAAAATAATAGATTTATTTTTCCCCTAATATTATACAACTGTGAAATTGACTCCTTGCCATATTATAACAAGTCAGACTCGTGTGGAAGATTTTAAATAAAGTTTAACAAATATAAATGCGATCTCTTTTTAGACAAAATAGATAATAAACGCAGCTATAGAAAAATTATAAATTTTATTTTCTCTTTTGTAACATTATTAGCGATGAAGATATTAGAGCAACTGTAGACCCAAGAAGATGGTATGGCAAGGGGTTGATATAATAAAATCAAATACAACATTGTTCTACGATT
Source organism: Agapostemon virescens (assembly GCA_028453745.1). Classification (NCBI taxonomy): domain Eukaryota; kingdom Metazoa; phylum Arthropoda; class Insecta; order Hymenoptera; family Halictidae; genus Agapostemon; species Agapostemon virescens. The sequence goes on along the minus strand of CM052096.1, from coordinate 8,660,175 downwards.
TTCACAAATCTTTTTAAAAACAGCGTACTGCTAATAAACTGTTTTACATCTAACACTAATCTTCTATTTTACCATATATACTTTTTAACATTGAGGTTTGTAGTCATTTAAACATTGAAATAGATAATTTTTTCTACTGTATCATTTTTGGCGATGAAGACAGTTATTATAATAATTGGAAACTGAAGTGGTATGACAAATATGACGATAATTCTAACGTTTATCATCAACAGAGGCTACGCCCGAGCACGAATAAAATTATTTTTCTTAGACACGAAAAGTCTTCATACATTCAGCAATAGAGCCGAACATATTTTACATTCGTCTATTAGCAGTTCTTAAATAACCTCTCGTTTGGATCGTAGCTTGGAATTGAATGGGCTGCAATCATAGTGATTTCACTGTTCATTTTCTCCTATTCAGATTTTAGAACCTACCTCGACTGCTTCTTATTTGAAACTGACTTTTTCCTAATTTTCCGGCCCAACTTTGCCCGAAGGAGACTCAATGGTGCCGCGACCGAGAGTTTCTGTACTAGGTAATCGGATAATCCAATGAATTACGTGTCACATGAAAATTTACAAATTTTTATATAATATGTGGTAATTCCACTAAGGCAGAATTGTAATAAACTTTATTGCACATCACTTTGATCTTCTCAATAATTGTTGTTCGACTATGTCACCCTTCCGGTGGTTTTAACATTGACCCTTACTACTTCGAGGACCCACTAAAATTGCCACAGTTTCAGTATCAGTATTACCGTCGCATATTCGTCATTTGCGGGACGTTCTAATTTACTTCTTTAATTTGAAGAAATCTGCAGTTGAGCCGCATCGTTTGCTCGTAGAAGCATATGATAAGGCTGCATTCAGCGAGTGAAGTTGTCGCGAGTGGTTTCAAAAGTTTAAGAACTTTCAAGCAAACCTACTGTTCGCATACAAACATTCTTACTGTTAAACATTATATAATCTATCTGTAAATATTTGGTAATACACATTCTTCGAGAAAAATGGCTGTTTACCTTAGATTGTTAGACGATAATTAGACGAACGCGTTTTTGTTAGTGTATATCGGGTTAGTGTATGTCCCAGCAATGTTACAGGAGTTTCACGGTGATTCTAATCACTCTCAGCAACGCGACCACAATTCAACTAACTATAATGCTCACTCTTTCAACCTTAGACCGTCGAATTTAATTTTTAAAACAGTTTGATTGGAGTTTATTGTAATATAGAAATACGCCACCATGACTATTAAGTTTTTGCTGAAATATTTGTAAAAATGTAAAAGTTATACAGTTATCATCTTCAAATTCAGCATAGCAAACACAAAATCTTCGTTTTCTACAGAATTATAAAATTAACACGATTAACGAAAGAGTAAGGAAAACTATCAATGAACGTGAACATAAAAGCCAATCAGGCCTTTTCCAAATGAAGCTTTACGCAAGTCGATGGTCACTGCATCAAATCCCTGCGAGTGCAAACGTCATTCTAACTTGTCCTAACTAACTCGTAAACTAATTTACCAACTTATTACTAACCTAAACACATAAACTATACAGAATTCATAAACTTGTAAAATATATCTATGTACGTTACTATCTATCTTCGCACACTACTGCCGATCGACCTGTAAGCCTAAAGGGAAACGAAATTATCAATATAAGAATAAGCATGAACATTATCGCATTTTAACACTAAACCTACTACAGCCGGTCAAATGACACTTGTCAGATTGTTTATTTTACAATTATTTGAAATTCACCATATCAAACACAAAATCTTCATTTTCTACAGACCTATAAAATCAACACGATTAACGAAAGAGTAAGGAAAACGAAACTATCAACGAACGTGAAACATTATCGCGTTTTAATGACAGTTGGCTTCTCAGAAAATAATGACACGAGCTTTAACCGGCTAATGGCGCTTTTGCATTAAAGCCAATCAAGCGTTTTCCAAATGCAGCTTTACGCAACTCGATGGTCGCTGCATCAAATCCCTGCCAGTGCAAACGTCATTCTAACTTGTCCTAACTAACTCGTAAACTAATTTACCAACTTATTACTAACCTAAATACATAAACTGCCCATCGACCTGTAAGCCTACAGGGAAACGAAACTATCAATATAAGAATAAACATGAACATTATCGCACTTTAATACTAAACCTACCACAGCCGATCAAATTACACTATCAGATTGTTTATTTTACAATTATTGAAGTTATAAAATTGCTTTCTTAGGAATTTATTGAAGAAATGCACTGAGAATCCCTGCATTTGCAGAAAACTCTACACTTCCGAAATAACCGATGCCTTCTCTGGCAAGCATATTTGTTAAGGACTCTTTTTAGATATACCTGCGAGTACTCGCAGGTATGACTGTGCGTGCCTGATCAGGTATAAATGCACGTAGTGCAACAGCGTGCTGCAGTTCTAAGCAATCCGTACCGTCCATCCGTCTTGTACATATTCTTCCACCGTCTTCTTCCTTTTAACACTTTGACTGCCATGTCACCCATATTTGGGTGACAGAATTATTTGTACGGTTACTAAATAAATTTTTACGTTAATATATTCACTTTTAGCAAAGTTAACGAATATACAGAATGTGCACGAAGGTGGAGAGAGCACTTGACGACATACATTTTATTTTTTCAATTTTCATTTCACTCAATATCTCATTTCAATTTTATAGAAATTTTGTGGCTGCTTGTTTGACGGTCAAAGTGTTAAATATATATATAGTTATTTATACTTCTTCTTTATGCGAGCCTTTCACTTGATACAATCCTTCAACAGAATCGATTCAATCTTTATTCAATCATACATTATAATGAAACTCGCAAATAATCCAACTAAATTAAATCTTGGCACTTTTATAAGACAATCCAGCCTAGCCTATTTTAATACTCGGTAGGCTTAGTGTTAATAACAGCTAGTTTAAGCTAGTTTATTAGCTATCTAGTTAACGAACTCTTCTAACTCGATACACTGTTTAATATTTATGAAAATGATTTACTACAAAATTAATCATTGTGTGATTTAAATAATGTTTTTAATACGAAATTGAACGATGTGTTTGCGCACAATTTAAATTTGTAATAATGGTAAGACGAGTAGCTGAGAAATATAATTTTTAGAAAGTCCTAATAAAAGAGGAAATATTTAGTTATTCAAGTTATTTATTTTAGTTAACTAGCTAGCTAATAACAGCGTCTTGGAAAATAGTGACACGCGTTCTAGTCGGCAAATTTTGCATTAACACATTAACTGCCCAACTGACGAACTCGAAAATTCTATAAACTCAAATTAATTTATTGAATGAAGCAGTGATTGAAAACTTTAAATGTATGGCATATAGTTATCTATCAACCTTCTTGTATTCTTCAGATATCAACAAAATTGAATGCAACGAATATATTACCGTACAAATTTATTTTTAAACATGGACTAATAATTCTGTCTCCCATATATGGCGCTCCTCTGAGGCGACACTAAAAATCCCCATACTGTTATTCAAAATAACTATTACACGATCATAATTGCATTTAATAAATCGCTAAAAATTGAATTGTGCTACGTACAAATAACAGTAATAAATTTAATATGCAAGGAAAGAAGTGAACCATATACAATGTAATTATTCTACGTAAAAGAAACGTCTCGACTTTGGAATAAAAATTGCTCGGAGTGCAAAGGATTAAAGCCAATCAGGCATTTTCCGAATGAAGCTTTACGCACGTCGACGGTCGCCGCAGTCATTGTGAGTTTACAACAAATTTACAGAACTGTACCCAATAAAATCGAATTCGGTTCTCGTGTAGGGACACTCGCGTGTTCCCATTGTATCTGGCATTCTCGCGTATTTTGTACCGATACGATTGATAAATGTTCCAGAACGCAATAGGTAAACCACCGCATCAAGGATACGCTGCACGAAATACCTGTCGCGGACTTTTTCTCACTTAACTCTGCTAATGGCCTCTCGCGACGTAACGACGGGCCTGACGTTCCATACATTACTTGTAAGGGAGCGAAGCTCCGGCGTTTCTCGATGGAAAGGGCGTCGAAAGGGTGAATCGAGCGGAGTCAAGTTGCGACACTCGTTATTCAGTCGCAACTAAAACAAACCTCTCAAGGAATCCGCCGCCGGTATAATTCATCGCGCAAATAGTAATGAATTTTTCCTTCTCGTTTATCGTCAATATCCCGCGGATACGGAGATTCGGCTGCCGACGATTAATGTATTCAATTTGCAGCGCTTTGTCGAATGGAAAACGGCACTCCCCGTGCCACTCGCCCTGCAAATTGTCGAACGAACGATCGTCGGATATGTAAAATGCCCTCTTCGACGATGCCCTGCGCTATACTGTCGCCGCCATTCTTTTGCCAGCAGATACACAAAGTAGACGGATCCTTGGGATAGGCAAAACTGCTTCATAATTACGGGAATAATGGAATGGAACCGAGTCTCGTAATGCGAGAATCTTTCCATTAACACTAAACCTTCACGAGCCTTATAATTGGCTAATTTGTATTATATTGTAGAAATTAAAATAGTTGATTTGTTCCGACGGCAACGCCGAAGGTTGTCCGTGCCTGACCCTGTCTTCGGAAATTTGTAACGCATAAATGAAAAGCAGGCAGGAAGGACAGTTTTACCCCGACGAAAGGATTCCACGTGCGACGCACTTGATGACACGAAAACCAAACAACCCTGCAATTAATCACGATAATCCCTCATTGACCGTTTCCCACTACTTCAGGTACACTCCTTCAGACACACGCCTTCAAGCACACTCCTTTCATTATTTCTACAACCAATTAAAAATCGCTATATTTCTCCGCCTCAAACTACCCTCAACCAATCACGACGAAACCGAAGTGACGACGGACAGAACGCAACAAAATTCATTAGGCACTCCAGAAACGCGAAAGAGACTGTTTAGAAATCGCAAAGAGATTAACACGAAAATCGCGAACAAGATTAACAAGAAATCGCAAACAGACGAATACAGACACAGTGAACGGAACAGAACTCGAAACATAGAAATCGCGAACATTACCAAGTGAAAATAAAGAAAATCGCAACCACTATAATCGTGTAGTTATTACGCGACCCAAGGTGCTCAGCGACGATCCTTGTACGCTGAGAAGAAGGTATCACAGAAGTGACACCTTCGCATACAACAATATCGGTTAGGCGCTTTGAACGCGTCGACAAAACACTAGAATGTGCTAAAACCATCTATCGTCAACGTAAGCATTCAGTTGCCAAACCAATAATTTGATTTGTATTTGCTTCTTGTTTAAGAGGAGGTGGGAGGAAGCGTTACGAATATAGGTTGAGACTATCGATATCCGTTTGGATATCGATACAATACGTGAAATGTTCTGAGTTACAGCGTCGGTTTTGGTAACGACGTTATAACACGAACAGAGCAGAGTACTTGGACGTGTATGGATGTGACACAGAGAACTTCTTCTCGAAATAAAGATTGTATTTATAGTAATAGTGTTTGTATCATGTTAACATTATTCAATTTGCTATTCTTCTTCATGTATGATATGCTTGATGGTGTGCGGTACGCTGTACTGTTTACAGTTGTTAATTATAAACGACGCGAAGAAGCTTAATTTAAATTCATAGCAGTGTAGTCGCAGAGTTTCATTTTCAAAAAAAAAGAATTTCAAAAATTAATTAATCATCTTTCCATCATAGTGATGTTTTATCAAAGGAGAAATTTGAAATTGAATTTCCCACTGAAATTTCTTTTAACAAAGGCGTGACTCTAGAATAATTATAGAAAGATCTTGAAATTTTACACGTTTTTGATTCACATTCTGATTAACGTTAGCACTTCATACTGTCATGTTTAGAAATATTGAATAAAAAAGAAAATGACAAAAATCTCTCAATACTTTTCCGACTATCCAATATATGTATTTAAACGAAATTTTAAATACAGTTCATGTTCATTCAATTAAATATTAAATATCAAAATATATTATAACTAAATATTGTATCTTCGTGCAAAGACGGTTTAAAATTTTTCGATCAAAGTATGTTATTCTTGATGATATAAACCACGTAGCGGAAATCCAATACCGTAGATGATGATATTATCCGATGCAAATTGGTTGAGTGATCTTCTGTGTGAAAACACGTAACAGACTTTTTTGATGTATAAGATAATATTTATTGGTATACTGTGTATTCGTGAGAATATGCTATATTAGAAATTACTTAAAAAATCCACGAAACAAATAACTGTTTGATTGCGATAATAATGCTTCTATCAAGATTCAAGTATTATAAATATTTTTGCAGTACGCGTATATGAGCGCGAACGTTCGGGTCTATTTCGACCCAGAATATTAAAATCATTCAGTTACACAGCACCTGACGAATTAATTACATTGACAACGTTTGCAATTGGAAACAATAGAAAGATTACGATGTTTACGATATGCAGTTTCAAAAATATGTTTTAAAAGAATTAATAAATAAATCGGTGAATGGTCTTAAGCATGATTATGCAATAACATTCAAATAAAATTATATTCAATTATTTTATTATATTGTTTCATTATATTATATACAAGTGGAACATAGATGAAAGAATAGACAATTCTGACAAATTTGAGCGCATTCATAATTTTCAAAGTAAACGTAAGATTTTTATAGATTCATGCTGTTTTACCTTTCGGAACATAAAAAGCTTGATCGTAGCTCTTAAATCAACCCGTAAATCTCTGACACAAATTTCATTCAGGAACGGCTTTATCGCCGCAGGAAAAATAAGGCTAACTGGATCTATTTAAAATTGCAAATTTCGTTTCAAAGATCCATAGAATGATAACGCGGATCCGGTATTAAAACTGTATGCATGGAAATATTCGATAGGTAAATACTATTATTTTACTACGAGGGGCGTCGTAAACAGCTAACTATTGTGTGTGCGAAGCTTCCTCTAACTCGATACGCTTTTTAACATTTACGAGAATTATTTACTACAAATTCAGTCATTGTGTGGTTTAAATAACTTTTTTAATACGAAATTGAACGGTGTGTTTGCGCACAGTTTAAATTTGTAATAATAGTCAGACGATTAGCTGAAAAATATAATTTTTTAGAAAGCCCTGATAGAAGAGGAAATATTTATTTATTCAAGTTAAAGTAAGGTTGTGTTAAACGACACTAAAAAAGAAATTAACTACAATAAATAAACAGCGGTACATTTATGTTTGTAAGACACAACGTTTTCCTTTTGTATCCTCGAATAATTATTAATGCGTGACTTCATGGATCCATAAAATATTGCAACGTTCCGCGATAAAAAGTCGCACTAGATAAATTCTTGAAAAAGTAATCAGCATTCACGAAAGGCGAACATATACGATCCATAATCTTGAAACCCCATCCACATGAATCGTATGAATACGATCATGCGGTGTATGTACAGAAGAATTCCATTTACCTGAGCCCCGTTTATTTCAACAAAATTTGAATGCTCGACTAAGTAAACTTTATTACTTGAACCTCTATCATACGTCACTTCCGTTACGCAAACGTCAAACAACTAATCAGAAACCCTTTTCGATTCTTATGAATCTTAAAAGAAGGTACACACACTCGTACACATACGTACTATTTTTGCAATAATTTTTTCTATTAAAAAATGAAAATCGTCTTCAAAATTTGTGGCACGTTTAATATATATTTTGAAGTAATGAACCCGAAGATCATTTAATAAAAATAAAAGAATTTATTATTAACACTCTATGGGGTCGTGTAACTTTCAAGTCACATGTTAACCCTTTGCACTCGAAGCAATTCTACTCCAAAATCGAAACAATATTTCTATCTATAATAGTTCCATTGTAGATAGTTTATTTCCTTTCGTTCATATAAAATTAATTACTACGACTCGTGCTTAAAACATTAACATTTTTATTGATTTCTCAACTGCAAACCTAGCGACGTAAAAGTTGTTTAAATAATAGTATGGCAAGTTTTAGTGTCGCCTTAGAGGCGCCATTCGAGTGCAAAGGGTTAATATATCGACATTTTACCAAATGATTTTAGTTTTTCATAAGATAACGTAAACGTCTAAATTATATAATATCTCTGATGTAACGAATAACAATATTGATAACGGTTGCAGTACCGTCAACCTGAAATATCAAAGTAAATGCTTTGCAAATTGTCTGCAAATGGAAGTCAACAGAACCCATCTAGTGCAATTTACATTATTTGTGCTTCTATCTATTCTATTATATTCTATCTATTAAACAAAATCTATTAACAATTTATTAAAAAATTATCTATCTATTAAAAAACATAACAACTTATTTAAAAATTGTCAGATTACTATTCATAACAATTTGTACATTAGAATGTTTATATTTAAGAAGTTAGTAAAAATTGAAGTGTTGCACGTACGATTGATAATAATGAATTTAATATCCACTAAAGGAATTATTCTAGGATAGAAAAATGTCTCGAATTAGAAATTAAAATTGCTCGGAGTGTAAAGGGTTAATATATAACGTTAAAAATAGTTTGTTAGAAATAAACGACTAAACATGCTGTGCAGTCCCAACTTAGGAAACGGTTTTTACCCCTTATATGTAAATGGCGGAAGCGAAAAAAATGCGTCCGGAATATTTTTGAAGTTCTCTGCTATATGGAAATTTCATTAAAATAAGAGAAGGCAATTTGGACGATAGTGCTTGTAAGATGCAAATGACTGATCAAAACTGAAAGTAACCGTATTTTAAAAACTTTTAGGTTGAGCGTAGTGAATATTGAATTTATCGAGTCAGTAAAATATTGTTATTTCTCGGTATAATATAGAGTATTAATATGATATAATAAATTTTGGTGTAGCTCCTGCTTTTTCCAATTTGTGTACAAACTTTTTTCCCCACCAGAATTCACAATCCAGTAATTAATAGAACACATAGGTATTTTTTTCAATCGCTCACGTTTTGTGTATTATTTTTAACACACGAACGGCGTTAGTTCAGCTTGTTACTGGATTTATTTACCATTCAATTCTTCACGAACTAATAGTTAATTTAACGTTCATATGCTGCATTGTTCCGCTAACAGGCACCGCTATCTTCGTCACGAAAGAACGAAATAATGAACTGATTAAGAACTTCGATATTAGTACTCGTGCAAATTCATTTCGGAATTCGTGAGACACGAAACATTATTACGTTTGATTAAATGTTTGATACGATCCACTTATCTGAACGTGCACTCCAATTATGTGAACGAAAAATCGTAGGAAGGGGGAAAATTAGGTGGACTTCTATTATACGTATGACCCAGTTACATGAACAGCTTCCTCCGGGGAGGGTTTGGTATAAATGGAGTTCAGGTTTATTCAATTTGTTTCAATTATTTTTGTATTTTGCTGATATACTATCGCCAAATGAAATTCGGCACCCTTACTTGTCGCCCTAAGATGGGATCACTTTTCTCTGGGCACTTTTCTCTTCGTAAAGTATTCTTCAAACTACCCTTCTACTAATTATTTATTTATTTATTTGTTGCTTTAAACCAAGTGGTTTATATAGCAAGTACAGTATTATTACATTTGGCTTACACTAAATAGGTTTACATTGTTTCTAAATTCTAACGGAACATTGTTTAAGGAAATTATAAATTATTTTCAGTCCTTTTATATCAGGTTTACATAGGAAGGAACTAATACAAAGAGGGAAACAGTACTTGCTTTTGAGGAGCTTTGTTTCCAATGTGTTACGTTCATCCTTCTACAATTATTTATAAATAACGAATAAATTCGAAATAATAACTTTTTTCAAATTGGACTGAACGACTTGAATTTATTTTATATCTCATGAGGATTCACCAATCCTAATGTGTGAATAATTCTTATTCAAGTTGCTATTAATTAGAATTTCTAGGGAAAGAGTAAAGCTTATAATTTTTAACTCTTTCATTTGTGCTTATAATGAAAAATGCAAAGATGCCTCTTGCAAATCTCAGTCTGTTGTATTCATCTATAAAAATTCATTGAAATCATTGAACACGTAAAAATGCAACAGGCATTATTCGTTGCAGAAACCTTCGGATTTCGAGGGTCTGATTCATTTAAATTGTAGTTTCTTACAATTTTCTATCATTTTTAACAATTTATAGCGTACAACAGTCTTAATCGACTTCTATAAAGTTTTGAAAAAGTTAAAATTTGCGACTTCACTCCTTCCTATGCAGTCCCAGTGTATGAAAGTGTAAATATTATTAATTGTTTGAGTACTTATCGTAAAGTAGCGATGGTTCTTCTCGTAAATCTGTGGAATCTTCGACTTACCTGTAAAAGAAAGGACAATGTTATTAAACACAAGTGGAAATTCATTTTCGATCAAAATTATAAACAGGTCAAACATACTGATAGAGAATTCTATCTGTTCGGATTTGTTAAATAAATATTAGTGCGAGATAAAAATGTAAGCATCTTCTAGCAAAAACAGATAAATGCTTTTATTCTAAATATCCATTCTAAATTCAGACGAAGATATTCGCATTGAAAATTGACTGACACAATGCTTCAAAAGAATTGAAACCCTTGAAAGAATTGCATCTAATTTGATTTGTGAAATAAATACCAGCCATGTCTGTGTCCTTTTTCAATCCATTGGAATTATATATTGGCTTATGATAACAATCAGTTTTAACTTACTGTATAATTTGAAATTATTTTAATTAACGCTACCTATTTTATAGAAACGGTGTTGGTGAGATGTTTGGAATACAAAACTCGAAGGAACAAGTATGGTGGAAGTACAGTTTAATCGTAACACGGTTAGCGACTTGTATTTTTAATTAAGAGCCCGAGCCCCTATTAAGTATAATGAGAGTTATGGGAGCAACCATTATGTTGGGAATGAACATCCAACGCTTTTAGAAGGGGTGTTAAAAAAAAATAAAAGTAAGAGATGATATTTAAGAGGGAAAAGATATTTATGGACCGGGCATTGCTAATTTAACGTTTTCAAAATTATTTATGGACCGGGGATTGTTATTCGAAACAAACATTTTCTAGAGGCAATAATAGGAAACGGAAATTAATTAGCGTATTCATTTTTGTCATAAATTCACTCGATTCGCAGTTTAATTTCATTATTATCGCAATAATGTGTCTCCGAAAAGACAGAAAATGTTTCTCTCTCGAAATTTATGAAACCGAGAACACGATACTTTCAAATCCAACACATCGATTTGTAGAACGCAGAGTTTCCATTTTCCGGTGTGGGATTGCAAAATAAGCAATTTTCTATTTTTATTTGTTCTCTATATTATCAATCTTTTATCTTTAAGTAAAATCCTTATTAAACTCTAATGGCTTCCCTGAAGCGACACTAAAAATTTACGTGCTTACATATTACATTATTCAGAACAACTTTTACATCACTATGTTTGCATTTAAGAATTCGGTAAAACTTGAAGTGTTGCACGCACGAGTAATGGTAATAAATATTACAAATGAATTATTTTAGGTAAAAGAAATGCTTCGATTTTGGAATTAAAATTCCTTCAAGTGCAAAGGGTTAAACAAGTAAGAGAATTTAATTGCGTCTACATCTAATTTTTTTCATCCGTTAAACACGTTTTTGGAATTATTAAAGTGTTGGAGGCGATTAAAAAATTTTTCGAAGCATTTATTGCACTCAGTTTCCGGAAATGCTTTTAAAACCGTATTCGAGGCTCTTTGGACGTCCTTAGTGATATCATAACGTTTTCCTTTCACTGTTAGTTTAAATTTCGGAAATAGCCAGAACTCTCACGAAGTCGGGTCAGATGAGTACTGCAGATGCTCGAGTGCTGTCGACCGTTTTTCTTTTTTACCGAAAGATAGCGAGCAATCATAAATTTGTGCGATGGCTCATCGTCGAATACCAGCTACAATAACTTGTTATACATTATCCACATGGCCTTAAATGAAATGAAACTTCTGTAAAATCAAAGCCGATGGCGATAAATAGCTTTTGTGGAATGATTTGTTCCTACTTGGATTTAATCACCAAGTATATACGTCAAATTGATTACGAAAAAAGCAAATCGTTCTTTAACGACATAAATATGAGCCGTTTATTTTGAAAGTGGCTAAGTCCATTCATAGCCATCAAAACATATTATTTCTTCAATAATGTTAATTACGCTAATTGGGATGATGAATTTGACACATTTAGAAACCCAAAAACATTATTCTGTTATATTATCTGTTACCCATATTTTTAAATTTAATCCAACGCAAACCCTTCAATATCTCGATTCGAGCATAAATGGACTTAAGC
>CM052096.1:8620322-8631087 GCA_028453745.1 Agapostemon virescens | reverse complement strand
TAAGTTTCATACTTGCGTTTATACGTAAGCTCGGCAGCATTAACGTCGTTTTAAAAATACGACTTCACGTTTCTGCACGAAACTTCGAGGAAATGTAATCTGTAATTATGTACAGGGCAAATTAAGTGAGTCTAATTAATATTAAAGGCGAAACTTAAGGCGATACTGTTTAAGTCGGTTGCAAAGTGAAAATTAACGAGTAGAAATATCGAAAGAAATAATTAATGGATTTGAATAGCTTTCGTAGTTATTGTAATTTCTACGATGACGAAGCAACGCTCGGAAAAGTTAATTTGACGCGAGATCTTAATCTTCTTAGATCAATTTCTGTCATGCTCGCGTATTTAACGAATTTGATATTTTCTCACGCATAAATCGTTCTGTAGACGGAGCTTGTCACGAAAACAATTACCGATACCACTTTCGGATGTTTATTTTTACATGATATTCGTCTCACGGATATATCACGGTGCACGTTTCAACCTGTAGATTCATCATCATTGAATGCCTGGAATATTTTATAGATCCTCTTGAAACGTGTCCGTGTAGATGTACGTACGTACGTGTGCGCGCGCGCGAATCGAGGATAAGCGTTTCGAAAAACGCTTTTCCAAACAACAACAGCGAATCGGCGGCACGAATTCCAGGATTATATAGCCTTTTCACCCATTGTTTTCCAATAACAATTTATCTACTTTCTGCTGCTGCTTTCGCCGTGTTCTTCAAATTTCAAATAAATACGCATGAAATCTCTATAATCTTGTACCTGATTACAAACGTGTATTAACCGGGACGACTATTGTCAAATGTGAAAATAAATTGAAAACATACAAATATGTTTTTAAGGTCGGGGATTAATGATTTTTATATTTATTTCACGTACGATTAAAACACTGTCGTGCGCTTTTGTTATTTGTGAAATTATGAATATTTGTTTTTGAAATCAGAGAACAATGATTTATTATATGTTGTACGTACGATGCACTTGGCAGGTTATCCTGCAATTTTATTATTTGTGGAATTATGAACATTTATATTTGAAATCAGGAACGATAATTTTTATTTCTGGCATATGTGATGCACTTGGAAGAGTGCTCTACAATTTTCTCATTTGCGAAATTATGAACATTTATTTTTTAAATCGATGATTTATTATTTATTATATATATGGTGGACTTGGAAGATTGTCCTGCAATCAATATTTTATTTCTAGCATATAAAATTGATCGTATTTACGCATGCCATATTTAATACTTTGTACGATTTTTCTATCTACAGCTTTATGCAATTTTTGAATTGTGGTTGGTTTTTAGAAAGTAAAATTAAACAAATTTATGTTCGCGCATTAAAGAATTCTCAGCAGTAAAAATGAAACAGAAACATTATTCATTCTTCCTAATGTATACTTCTCTCGGTATTTTACATTTCTGCAGACACCATAAATGTATAAAATTTCGCTTTTTCGCGTTAAGATGGCATTGTTTGAGGTAGAAAGGACGGAAAAATGGTGGAATATGTAAGTAGTAAGCAGGCTTGGGAGATGTATACATAAATTTTCAAGCATAAGGAAAGCAAGAACAGTCTCGCGTAAGAGTAACAGTAATGGTATAATGCAGAATTTAACAGAGTGGACAATTAACACACTGGTAGTTATGCAAATGTTATAGTGCGTTCTCCTCGAGAAGTACCATTATAATCTGGAGGCATCTATATTGGTAGAGACTCGGTCACCTAAGATTTCACCATATTTCTATTGTTTTTAGCAATACTGGAAAACATTTTAATACATAACAAAGATCATTAAATTTTGGGAAATATCACAATAAAAAAAACTCTTCTCTCGCAATAATTGGATGGTTCACAAAGTTTATATATGTTAGTTAGTATATATGTTAAGTCAATAAACGAAACATACTTTTATTAAAAATACATTTATTAATACTTCTATAAAATATGTATTTTTAAGAATTAAGAATTTTTGCGATTTTTCATTTATTTTTCAATACATTTAAAGTTAGGCAGTTAATGTGTTAATAGGCTTCCGGTCGGTAAAGTGTTAACTGTAGAATAAACACAGTTTTAACAAACAGGAGCCAACAAAAATTTAATTCTCCCTTTTCAATCTGCCTAATGATCTGGCAATGTTCTGCAGCTAGCACCACGCATGGACAAATTCCATTTTCATATTTTCCAGACTTAACAAATATCTCGGCTAGAATTCTATGGAGTCGACTGGCTAGTGGATATCGTCGAGGTTTAAATATCAAAATCTTTAACCGAGTTTCGTGAAAATGGTTGGATGTTACTTGTCAGGGTCTCCGGTGCAAAACCGGGAGCAATGGCGAGAGCAAGCGACAGTCGAGAGTGCGAGAACAACGTCCTGTTCTTAACACCGACGCCCGCGCTGCAAACGTATAAGGTTATCGAGCATGTGTGCCTCGGATCGTGCAGCAGTTACGACGTTGTGGCTGCACAAGTCTGCGTTATATAGAAAAATGTCGTAGATTCCCGTGTAGTATTGCTCCTGGCTGAAGGCGTGGTTTTGTGCTCTCGTGTTAGCTACCTGCAGAAGCGAAGCAAAACCTGCTCGTGAAAGCAACGATCTACTCACGATCGCTACGGTAATGTATCAAAAAGGGCACGGTAGACTGAACGAGGAAAACAAATAAACTATTATTTTACACATAAGCCACTCCGTCTTCGATACAGTCTCTGGAAAAAGTATTCGCACGGAGAAATAAGTAACCTTTTTAACCGTTTGCTTACTTTTACAGTTTTCAATCACACCTATCCATTCTTGTCTGAAATATTTAAAACCATTATATAATCACAATTATTATTGACAGTTACATTTTGCCTATCTCTGATGTTCATTCACAAAAATGTTAACCCCTTGGGTACGGATTTATTTGAGAAAATATTTGCATGTGGAACGGAAATAATTTTTGGTTGCTTGGAGTAGTATGTAAAGGCAGTACATTTTACGTAAGAATGTATTTATTTCTAAAATATTGGTGACATATGTAGTATTAAGATGTCTTCAACTAATTAGAATTGCAAAACAAAAATAAATTAATAACAACAAAATAAAACTAAATGAAATAAATTCAAAGTTTAATTTTTGGTTTGACGTCTTAGACACATCATCCGCTCTTAGGGGAAAAAAGTGAATGACGTGTCTCAGACGTCAAATGTACCCAAGGGGTTAATATCTTACCTGTGAATGATACGTCTGGAAGAAATTCAATAATACTAGATTTTACAAATAAATTAAAATGTTATGAATAAATTAAAATCAGGCTGTTCATTCTAGTATCAGAATTATAATGAAAAAAGTGAAAAATTGTTAAGTAGATAGATAAGAATTATGTAAAATTTGAATAAATGCAATTTTGTTATCATTGTTAAGCAATATAATTCTGCTGGTGCTTGAAAGTTCCATCGTTAAAATCGCCAAGTGTATCTTCATGAACGGTTCAAACGTCTAAAATAATTTTGTCTTTAAGTTGATTTAAGGCGGACCATAGGGCGATTAATAATAGGAAAACGAGTAATCTGAGCAGGCCGCAGGCGATTTGAACGACATTCGCGTTAGACAAATTGCCTGGTACAGAAATAAATCAACAGTAATAAACAGTAAGATATCGTATCACGGTAATAAATCAATCGGCATGTATACTTGGTCATCTATATGTTCGGTAATAATGTGGGTAGTCAGTGACAAGTTGCCATTTACGACATGGTACCGTATCAGAAAAACTAAAATTATTGCATGCAATTCGAATACAATGACCGAAGGTAATAGTAGCTTTTGCTAGGTTGTTAGAAACTAAGTGACCAATTGCAAATCTTTTATTTTAACTTTATTTAATTGATTTAAACCTCCAGCGCATGAATTGGGTGCGCAAGATCCATAAATAATTCTGTTATATCTTTTATTTTAATTACCTTGGAAATTATCATTTCTAACTTGGAATTACTCAGTGAAGTTTTATTTTACTCGGAGCGGTGTCGTGCAATATTGCAACATTTTTTAATTGGCTAGTGTATATTGTTTTATAAGAGTAACGAGATTTTATTTATTTGGTTTATGTGCGATTTTTATTATAACCAATTGAAGGCAATTTTATAGGCTCATACATAGGGAACATGGCAGCCAAAATGTTAACTAATTGCAAATAAGATAGTGAACACAAATATTTTATGGGTTTATGATTTATAATAATAATATGATTTATAATTATATTATAAATTTATGAAAAAATGACTTTGCTTTATAGAAATCTTGGGCAGCCTAATACTGATAGTTTTTTAATAATATTTCAGAAACTAAAGCCATTCGCAACAGGTATGCAAAAGCAACAATTGCTCAAAATGTTAAGTTCCATGAGATATTAAAAAATTATCAGAATTGGTAATGGCGTTATACGTCGAAGGGTTGACCGTTATTTGTCACAGTAAAATTAACTTGTATAAAGCAAGAAATTTTATTTTACAGGATGACTGTTTCATTTGCAGTAACCTAATATTTGCTGGACGACTGGAGCTTTATGGAGTTTCTACCGGACCGACAAACGGTGTTCCTTTCGTGGATTCTGAAATCTCGGTGAGCATTTTAGAATTTATTACAAACCGTGACAATTTCATAGAAATTTCGGGCAGCATAGTGCCAATATTTTTTCGCTAATATTTCGGAATTCTAAGACGACCGCCAAAGACACGCAAAGGAAATAGTTATTCAAAATGTTTAGTTCCATGATATATCTAAAAATCATCAAGATTGGTAATGGCGTTATGCTTCGAAGGGTTGGCCATTATTTGTCACGGTAAAATTAACCTGTAAAGGTAGGAAATTTAATTTGACAGATTATTTCATTTGTAATAACTTAATATTTTCTAGACGATTGGAGCTTTATGGAGTTTCTACCGGACCGACGAACTGTGATCCTTTCGTGGATTCTGAAATCTCGGTGAGCATTTTAGAATTTATTACAAACCGTGACAATTTCATAGAAATTTCGGACAGCATAGTGCCAATATTTCTTCGCTAATATTTCGGAATTTTAAGACGACCCCCAAAGACACGCAAAGGAAATTGTTATTCAAAATGTTTAGTTCCATAATATATCTAAAAATCATCAAGATTGGTAATGGCGTTATGCTTCGAAGGGTTGGCCATTATTTGTCACGGTAAAATTAACATGTAAAGGTAGGAAATTTAATTTTACAGATTATTTCATTTGCAATAACTTAATATTTTCTAGATGATTGGAGATTTACGGAGTTTCTGTTGGACGACAGGTTCCTTTCAGAGATTCTAAAATCTCGGCGAGCATTTTCACCGAACTGCACGGATACATGGGCATCCATAACGTGGTTCGGCTTCGGTAAACTGAATTACGCTCTCAGTACTATTGGGTTAGGGATAGTTTTGCAGTTTGGAACAGCAAGCGTCCGAAACTAGCGTTCCGGCGCGATTTATCGCATTAAACCAGTGTCCCCCCTCGCCGTGGCGTCAAAATACGTTTTCCACACAAACACACACAAGATTTGTCAGACTATGGCCGGCTGTTTTTCACTGCAGATTGACGAATCGATGGACAAGTTGTTCGAGTAATAAATATATCACGATAACGTATCGCGTTCTCCTATTGTTCGCGATACATTAAATTCTTCGAACATAAATCATCCCCGAGCGACGAAACCGATGTGTAAATCTCGTAAATATGCATTTCACAGCTCAGTAATATTCACTGTACCCATACATTTTCCAATATTTCATCGTTCCGACGGGCCGGGTATCGAAATTCGGATAATATCGACCCTTTGATACGAATGCATTACAAAAAGAGACCAGACCGTACTTTTACTTAGTGTTTCGAGTGTCAATTTTTAATGCTGAACGCGGTCTTTGCTTATGCACACTCTTCGTTGGCATATTTCAATCGGGATTCTGCGTGATCGAGCATTTGCGTTTATTCTAAAGTGACATAAACGTGTAGAGTGAAATAATAATTATGACCAACTTGAATATTTTCATTACTTGTAATAATGTGACATAATAATGCACAGAAAGTTTGCATAGAGAACAGAAACACGTATTGTGATGCAAATATTTTATTTATATGAGCGAAGATGGACCAAATGTTTCATAGTCACCTGAATTTCTTTAAATGGAAGATTCCGTGAAGAATATCTTTGAACATGCGATGATATATTCAAATATACTAAATTCTACTAAAATATTCTAGGATATTATTAAATATATTAAAGTATATGAGAATATACTAGATTTTACTAAAATATTCTAGATTATACTAGAATATATTAAATTCGATTGAAATATATCATAATACATAAGAATATACTGCAATATCCAAAAATATACCTCAATATGCTATTATATACAAATATGCATTAGAATATGTCAGAACATACTCAAATATACTACAATATCTAAAAATATACCGGAATATTTTATAATATACTAAAATACATTAGAATATGTGAAAATATTGGAGAATATACTAAAACATACTCGAATACACGAATTTGTACTAGAACATACTACTTTCTACTAGAATGTACTAGATAATATCAGAATACATTAGAAATAAACGTAACATATAAAAATATACTATATTATCCAAAAATAAACGGGAATATACTAAAATACACCAGAATATACTAGAATAGACTAGAACATACTGTGATATACTATAATATACTCGAATATACTTGACTACAGTAAAATGTACTGGAATGTACCAAAACATTTCAGAATATTCTAAAATATACTAGATTACTTTTACATTTATCCTCTGAAATATTATATTGAATTTCAAATAAAATTTAAGTCTATGAAATCCAGGTATTATGTCAGAAATACGCTCGTTTAGGTAAATTAAATTATCTTTTAAACACATTATGCGAAAAGGAAGCTGCGGAGTTCATATCGGTGGAATTATTTCACCATTTAATGACGAATATGAAAATGACTCATAAAATTATGCAAACATTTCGCTAAGCTTGGCGGTAAATTGCGCTTACAGTAAATTAAATGTCATAGCTAATACTATATAATCCGTCACAATTACTTAACAATTAACATTCCCATAATAACCGTTTAATTTTCCTGTATTGATTGAGGTATAAATAATTCTTCGATATTTGGTGTGCCAGCTATGATAATGATTAGACTGCGAATTTTATACGTTTCTGCAAAATTGAGTAATCACAACGTGAAATAATAGAAGGATTAAAGCAGATGAAGAGAAAAGAAAGAAAATATTAAGCAGCTACTGTTTTTAGCAATGAATACAGAAAATTGATACTTTGCATAAAGATTCGCAAATTTAAATACGAGTCTTATATTTTTATGTAGATTTTATGTAGAAAGCATGCTTCATAAAATTTAGTAAACTGAATTACACCAAAAATTCTATACGATTTTAGCAACAATTTAACACTGTTCCTTGTTAAAAGTACTTTAAATCCAATACATTAATCATTTTTATAAGACAAACCTACTTTATTTTGCACAGGTCGCTATGTTATTTTTCTCCATTCATATTGTTCCCTTCCACGTTTCCACCTTTGCTGATTTGCAAAAGTCAGACCAATTTTAATTGAAATTTTTAATTTCGTTCGTTCTGTCCTCACAGCTGCATTTGGTTTGCATAAAAAGTTCTATACGATTTTAACAACAGTTGAACATTGTTCCTAGGTATAAATACCCTAATAACAAATAATACACATCTCTAATAATTTATATCCGTCTATAATATTTAAAAAAAAAGTGATTTAACCTTGAAAAAATTATTTTATAATTTACACATGAATATTAAAAAAAGAATTCAAGTCTTGTATTCCAATTTCAAAGAAGTTATTACTATTTAATGCTGTCTGAATACTTCGGTCCGTCGGAATATGTTAATATTGATTATTATACACTAATATTTGTTATAGTAATGCAGCTTCCGAATCTTCGCATTTTGCAATGGCGACAATACGAAAAGCGAATTGTCCGCACATGTTCGTTCATTTGTACGTGATTCGATAAGCCATCGGCGTGCAAATATGTCTTTCAGTTAACTTTGTTTCCCCAACAAGGCGATGCATTATCTTAACCTTGGCGCAATTTGCGTAGGCGTAGGGAACTTCAACAAGCTCTCAGTCGTTTCACACGCCCATGGTATAATCGGATACCAGTTAACGTTTACCTCATAGGTAAGGCAACACAGAACGAGGCAAACTTTCCTTCTGCGGAGTAAATTTGTCTTCCATTTACGCGGCCGTCCATGAATAAAGGAAGAATGTTCCCGTGAAAAGAGAAATTATACTCTCCCATATTTTCCCCTTTTGCTGGAACCACCAACCCGTGGTTGCGTTTTCCATGTGAACAACGAACGACTCGTTCGAGTCAATTTAAATAATGTCCAAACGATATTCGTCGGACGAACAGCAGGACTTCTATCTCAATCTTTTTAATTCGTTTCCACTTTCTGTCTGGCTTTGCGCACTCTACGATGGCCGTGATTAACTATACATACTACATTCAACAATCTCCTAATAATAAAGCGATCTAATAACTGAATAATTACCTACTTTTTCAACAACTGCCTGAGAGAACAAATGTCACAAATACGTGTCGAGAAAATGCACTGAGTATCCCTAAATTTGTAGAAAACTCTACAAGCAAATTTGTTAAGGGCTCTTTTTAAAAAACTTGACAGAAATCAATTGACATGGAAAAACATTAAAACATGTAAGAATCCGTGAATTTTAAGCAGAAACTGACCGAAATTGTAATTTTCACGATTTTCAACCGCTTGTGCATACGTTAACTAACTTCGATGGAACTTTCAGCGCTTGTATAATTAACATAAATCTACATAACATAGGTCTGTCAAATAAAAAAGTTATAAATCCTGTCTTTCTTATTTCTTCTCGTAATTCTTGCCAATTGCAATTATTTAAAAATCTTTTCTCCCCGTCATTTAGTAAATCAATGCTTCCAATTGTTCCAAAACATTATTCTGATTTGATAGGTGTTCGAATACATTCGTGGCTCGCTATACCACAAGGAGAGAAACGGTGGCGGATAAAAGAAAGTTTAAAATTGGAATTTCATAGTATAAGTATTAATAACTTTGCTAGACTGTTGTTCGAATATTGATGATATTTATTGGACCTGGGACATCCTCGGCATTCCATACAATGGCGAACTTTCTTTTTATTTATCTGTTTTTATACAGTACGTGAATAATATATTCCTTTCCACACGTGCAGTGATCAAAAGAAGTTTAATAAAGCTATCGAATTGCAATAATATTCGCAACTAAATAAATACATAGTATACGTTCGCAGACCAGTCTCTATATTTCAAACATTGAAATCAAATTTTAGTTTACAAAATTTGTGGTAATTAGCGCACAAGTTACTATTGGGTTGTCAGGAAAGTTCGTGCCGTATTTTTATTTTTAACCCTTTGTACTCAAACTATATAGAAAACTATATATAGAAAATAGCTGCAGTTTAAAACAATCTTTACATCGCTATGCTTGTGTCAAAGAAATTCGTAAAAATTTAATCGTTGCAACGACGAGTAATAGTAAACAAATTTCTACAAAGTGTAGAATGAAAATATTCTAGGTCAGAAAAAATGCCTTGGGGTTAGAGTTAGAACAGCTTCGCGTGCAAAGGGTTAATAAATATATACCAAAACCCAAATGTGTTGCGTTTAATATTTAAACTTTCTCAATATCTAAAATTTCATTTGTCCGTCATTGTATTTGAGGCAAAGAATTTATTTGTGTCTTCTTCGTGCATTTTTTAAATGGCAACTTGTAGAGATGGAAAATCCACGCTTCCAGATGAGGAAATTGTTAAAGAAATAAATTTATGAGCAATCGGCACGAAACAATGTGAGCTCGAAATAGGTACGCTCGTTCCACGATTTACGGAGTTATAACGTATACCTTTGTGGCAATTTTCCATAGGTTTATTTGCTAACTATACGCCAGTTATCTGCACCTACAATTTATCGCGACGATACCTTCTATAAAACACAGTGTAATATCATACAGATCTGAATTATAACAAAGGATTGGTTACTGCGTGCGAAGTGTTGTTAAGCACCGCAGAAAGTGTCTTTAGCACAGTGTTGAAGTTTATAGCTACATAAATTTCGAGAACTACTATACTGCAGTTGAGAGCATCCACGCCAACAACGTAACTAAAGGTAATTGCTATTAAACGCATAAATTGAGCACCGGAAGGAAGATTTCCGAGTACGTTTTGTTTCGAAATATTAATACTAAACGCCTTGTACTTGAAATAAAATTGAACTCTCAACAGCTCGTAAGATGCTGCGTCGATGAAAATTTAATTAATGTAATGAAACGACTTAAGTGGAAAATCTGTTCTCATAACAAAAATTCAATGTAAGAAATATACGCAGATGCAGCTTAGAAACAACTATTGAAATATGCAGATGCAATAATTTCGTTAAAATTCATTATTCAACATGCAGCTGTACGTACTGACACAACTATTGTAAGAAGAATAATAAACATTTTACAATTATCCAGAAACTCTCTTTATCTCTAATTATTCAGAAACGCCTTATGTGGAAAATCTGTTCTCATAACAAAAATTCAATACAAGAAATATACGCAGAGGCAGCTTAGAAACAACTATTGAAATATGCAGATGGAATAATTTCGTTAAAATTCATTATTCAACATGCAGCTGTACGTACTGA
>CM052096.1:8575803-8607736 GCA_028453745.1 Agapostemon virescens | reverse complement strand
GAAATTATTCAAATGTCTGTATTTGCAGCATTGATTAAATAATCAAGAATGCTTGTGTCACTTTAATCCTTGCAAAGGGAATACCCTTTTCAATATCAGGCAGCCATAGCGAAATTCAATTCCATTAAATTTCATGTAGACATTTTTAAAGCTGCTTTTTTTGACAACATGGATTATTTTTATCGTATCTGTAAAAACAGTTAATAAATTAAATATGCCACTAAAAAGGTAAAATTTAGATAAACCTCCTCGTATTTTCCTACGTTATAACTCGTCGATAGTCTTCTTCTAAGCGGCGCGAACCTTTTTCAATTTACGCCTACGTGTTCGAATATTTTCGATAGCGACAGAATATGCTTCAGTATCGCTATTCAATGATTAATGAGGAATCTGGAACTAAAACAATGGAAGCGATTATTCCGCAGCATTTGCGTTCGCCAGAGAGTCTAGTTCACAATCTGGGTCAAGGAAAGCGATTAATTTCGGTCACCCAAAGTGCAAGCAAGTGTAAAGTGCACTCCAATTGCATCCATCTAACAACGTGCGAAGAAAATGATCGTACGAATCAAGATTAGAAAATAATTATGATAAGACTAACCCGTTCGTTTCTTTTCCTTTCAGAATCGCAACGGACGCTATAAAAACTTGATATACGCACAACGATGAAATTGATCGATGAACCAACCGAGGAATATTAAATTTCTAAATGAAATTAACGGAAAAATAAGATTTTCCCACTTGGGGGGTCTAAATCTCGACGCGAAGCGTATAATTAATAGGTCCTTCAGTTATCTGAGCTTCGATGATTCTGGTAATGAAGCATCTCGTTCCAAGTACTGCGTGGGAAGTACGAGTTCTTTCTTTAATGACCTTAAGTAGTTAAACATTGCATACCAGTATACCCTAATTCTTCTAATTTTTCTACTGTTGCAAATTCCTCCTATCCATTTTTCTCACAAATGTGTATAAATGTTAATAATACCACAACCATTGTACTGCAATCTTATTAGTTATATTTTTCAATTTATTAAAACGAAAATCCTTAAATATCTCGATTTTAACATAAATGGACTTTGGACAATTTAAAAATAAACGGCTTATACGTTACGATGAATTTCCCCAGTAAATTTGCAAAGCAAGCGTAAATTTGTAATATAAAATACCAGAAAAAAGAAATCTCGTGTTTTGGAAATTTCCCGTGAAAAAAAGCGACGCAGAGATTTCGAAACTTTTTCCATTCGACGAAGCTTCTGACCGTATATCATAAACCACAGTGCATTAGCTGTGGAATGTCATGGCAACGTGTTACACCTACTCCCTTTAACCTTTTATGTCCTGAGTTATGTCATTTTTACTTTTTTACCACTGCCTTTATTCTAGACACCTACAATGTTCGAGTAACAGACTGGTCGTGCAGAAATGTTGTTCTACAATGGTCGAAGCATGATCGTGTACAGTGATGAAGGACAAAAAACTACATTTTGATAAAGAAAAAATTGAACACGTTTAATTCGCGACAATATATTAATAAGACTGGCGTTTTACACAGTACCTTCAGAACGTAAAGGATTGCCGACTGCATACGATGCAATTAAAATGCGAAACACATGAAACTTTGATACTCGATCGTTCCTACCTTAATCATTACAATTACGACCGGCGAAAGTTCATTACTCTTTATTATCATGTTGTAGTAAAGACAGTTCCGAACACGCGAAAACTTTAAATTGCAAAATTACACGCAACCATTTCGCTGAAACAGCTAGAAATTTAACATTTCGTTTATTTAAAACTTCCGGCTATCGACAATTACTCGGCAATCGTGTAAAATATTCAACGGTTGAATTTTAGAGTTTTAATAATTTTTTGTCAATTTCTATCGTTGACACTAAACCTATCGAGAATTAAAATTGACTGGATATTGTCGTATAAAAATGCCAGGATTTAATTTATTTGAATCGATTGCTATAGAGGTAGCAATCGCAATTAGCAATTTTTAAATCACTTAGCATAATAAGTAGCAATTATTAAAAAAATCATGGTATGCACAATTTGGAATCGTTAATCAATCTTTTTAGTAAAACCAGAGAAATTCCAAAAAATGTTAATGCTTCTGACATGTATTTACTTGGAAATGCAAATAGACTGAAAATACAAATACTATAAAATTGATTAACCCTTTGCATTCGAATAGCAAATTTGAGGCACCAGTAAAACTTGCAATACATAATTTTGCATTAGTGCATAATGCAAAAAGAATTTCAGAGAATGAAGATGTTCACTGTTGAAAGAAATGTCTTACTTTTGGAATTAAAATTGCTCCAACTGCGAAAGATTAATATTTATAGAACTAATTATCACGACCACTATCGTCAGACTAGGAGTCATTGTTACCATTAGAGTTTACGCATTTATGACGAAAAAATGAATAGGTTAACCCTTAGCACTCCAATGGCTCCTCTGAGGCGACACTAAAAATTGTCAGACTATTATTCATAACAATTTTTACATTACAATGTTTGTATTTTAAAAATCAGCAAATATTGAAGTGTTGCACGTACGATTAATAGTAACAAATTTGATATGTATGAAAGGAAAGAAGCCACGTACAATGGAATTATTGTAGGACAAAAAATCTCACGAGTTTGGAATTGAAATTGCTTGGAGTGCAAAGGGTTAAAATGAATATCGTCGGAGACTTATTTGTACTCCCAATATTTATTTTCATGAGTTAGCGAGAAAATCACACGGCTCGTAAAATCGTAGCTAATAGAATGCTTCGAAATTTTCGAGGCCGCGTCTGTCGGAGCGTTCAATCATTCTCGAATCTAATAAGGCATGAACCGTTTCCAATTGAAATCGAATCCGATCGAAACAGATCGATAAACGTTTCGTAAAATTTAATGCCGCTGCCAGTATTAATAGCCACATCCTGAAACAATCAGTCGCCATTAATGCGCACCGAACGTTAATGCAGAACATGAATATAAAATAGATAGCTGTTATATTCGTGTCCCGAATCTAGCAAACACAGATGAATAAAGAACTCGGTTTGCCCAGGAATTTCCTTTCAGAACGGGAAATAGCGATTTATACGCTACGGGGGAATAATTTTCATTTTAAAATGTGCGAATCGAAAGGCTGCGAGTGCTCGGTCTTCCGTGGAACCGTGTATAATGTACTTTCATTCTACCCCTCTCATCATCCCCCCAACCCTCTCTTTCACGTCCTGTTTTAGGGGTCTTCCTACTTCAACGACTTCAAAAAATTTAATACGTTCCGTTTAGCATTTTTTTGGAGTTTCCATATTCGAGAAACTGTAATTTCCGGAGTATTACTGGCAAACTCATCGAGTCGGTAGCTGTGCAAGCTTTAACCCTAAAACTACCACAGTGGATCGAATAAACCTTCACAAATATTTTATTTTACAATTATTGAAGTTATAAAATTACCTTCGTTACAATAAACAGCGCACGAAATCTAAATACATTAAATATTGTCATTCTTACGAAGAAACTTGTTCAAAATTGAATTAATTTATTAGGTAATGCATAAATAAATCGATTTAAAAAATTGCTAATGGTCGCAATTCGCAATATATAATAATAGTCGCAAATACATGATGTATCTATGAAATTTAAAATTGGTATGATGTTAGTATATTTTGTTTAAAACATTTTATTAAAATTATGTAGGAAGAATAGAATTATTTTCAATGCTATTATTTACAGAGTAATAGAAATAAATCAAAATGCTATTTAGTATATAACTTTGGGAAGTACATGTTCGAGAACACGCAGTAAAAGTGTCAGCTGAATTCGTCGATCAATTTCCGGTAAACCTCTCGTTAAAATGTGCGTTGCGGCAAAATCGATGTTGTGCCGTTGACAGCTATTAGTCCGCGCGATCAATTTAAATAGAAAAAAAAGAGGAAATAAAAAAGTTCTTCCGCGGTCCTTTCAAATCGCAACCTCTTGACAAATTACTTTTTTTTTTCTAACAATTTATTGACGGAAAATTATCCGCTACGGATTTCTGAATTTTCTCATTGCAAGTATTGAATTTTTCTCCTGCACGTCGTTGAAAACCCTTTAATACTTCTTCTAGGAAGAATATTAACAAAATTCTACCTGCTGTTACGTTAACTTCCTCGTTTAATTAAATACTTTTAATTTAAACATTTTATAGTGTCTGAAAACAGAAAAATGATTAAATGTTCGCTGGAGAATGCCTTCTAACTGTTTCCATGTGAAAGAGTATTATTCGTGTTTCAATTAAAATTTTTACCAATTACGAACATTGTTGCTGAATAAGTTTCTTCGTTTCACGCGCAACAATACTTAAATATACTACGCGTATAAATTAATTCGTAGCTCTCGGAATTAATACAAATTTTTAATATACAATCTTTAACTATTTTTACTGGTTTGGAAATGATTTCAGAGAATAAAATTAGCTTAACTGTTTTCGGAAAATCGAATTAACGAAGGAACGACTATGAATTAATTTGTTCTGCAAATGAATACTTAACATTAAATGTTTTGGAACAATAATAGTAGTTATTAATTATTAATCATATTTAACATTAAATGCTTGGAGCAGTAAAAATGAAAATTATACAGGTACAGCATTAATTTCTAACAATAATTGTTATGAATTATTAATAACACTTGACATTACTGCTCATAATGCTAAAAATGGAAACTATATTATTACAGTATTAGTTTCTAGTAATTGTTATTATTAATTATTTATAATACTTAGCATTAACCGTTCGGAACACTAAAAATGAAAATTATATTGGTACGGTATTAATTTCTAATAATTATTTAGACACTAATGTAGTACTTTTTAACTATTTCCAGTATTAACCCTGAGGGCTCCAATGACGCCTCTGAGACGACACTAAAAATTATCTATTTGCTAATATTATTTAAAATAACCTAACATCACAACGTTTGCATTAAAGAAACCAATCAAAATTCAAATGTTGCACTTACGAATAATAGTAATACATTTCAACCCTTTGCGGACGAGGATTTGTGATAATATTGGAAGTATTTTCTCCAGATAGGTAAATCCTGTATTAAAATTTCAAGTTGTGCGTGAAAATAAAAATATATACTGATCTGATGTTACTAAAATTTGTTAAATTATAATTTTTGCAAGTTTAAGGATTAAAAGTACGCAGCTGATGTTGCCAATATGACGACATTCGTCTTCAGAGGGTTAAAATGCTCAATTATTTTGGATTTTGAAATTAAAATTGCTTAAAGTGCCAAGGGTTAAGAGGGAGGGTACACCGCGCGTCTAATTTAACGGATTAATATGTAATATATTATTTATTATTATATAACTATAATAATTACGTTTAAAACTGAAGCGAATGCACCTGGAATTTGCTACCCCGCAGTAACTAGCACCTCTAGAACATGCTGGTTTGATTTGATTCTTCGCGGCAGGGAAGCGGATGCAAGTGAATTTCATAATTGCACGATATCGCGGCGAGACATGTGCGCGAGATAAGGCCCGTCTGGTTTGGCATAGAACGACAAATATTTCCTCTCGCCGGTTCTAGGCAAGAAGTCTTCGATATCTAGTCGAGATATCTGCAGGCTGTCCCGCCGCGTGCAACCCCGAAGGCATAACAGTTTCCTTGGCAGATAGCGGCGACACACGGTGATGCAGCTCACGCTGCTATGGACTGACAAGCTCTGACGTGTAATGGACCGTTCAAATCCGTCCACGTCGTCGGTCTTCAATAAAGAGAGATCGTTCCTATGGTTACACGCGATCAATTGCTATTCGATTTGACTGTTACTCGTTCCCATCGAATCCCTGTTATTGCGCCGACAGTACATCGAGAAGTACCGAGGAAACGCATTATGTGTAACCCACGGAAGTTTCAACGTTTTATGGCTGATACCTTTCCAGTTTGCAAACCCTGCAGCCATCCAGGCTAATCATATGGAATTGTACAGGTGGCCCCCGACTGTTATACAATACTTTCAACTAATAAAACAAACTACTTAGCCGTTAGAATACCAAGGGTTTGTTGGACGTACACCAACGATGAGACTCTTTAGTTTTACCAGGTACAGTGGCCAACGTTCACCCTTTGCACTCGAAGCTGTTTTACCTTCGAAAATAAATGTCTTCTTCTGGTCTCGCAAATTTCATTTTACGTGATTCATTTCCTCTTATGTTTACTCAGCTTTTTACTATTACTCGTCTTTACAATAGTGAAACTATTCCTACATGCAAGCATAGTGATGTAAAAATTATTTCAAATAATGAAATTACAATTTTTAGGGGAGTCTCAGAGTCACCAGAATCGCCATCATACGAATCTCAAATTTTTTCAAAGCTTTTATAGCCGATTACACTTGCAGAAACGTTTCGACAAAGCTGTTTCAATTAGAAACCGTTTGCTGCGACAAAAACGTAGTTAATAGTATTATTGTGGCCACACAATATATTGTAAGATTGAAAATCCATTATTCGGAACAGGTACGATAAATTAGGGATCTAATGTACCTGTGTTGGTAATTGAGAGTGAAAATAGGAAAACGTGGTGTATGGATTGCGTTGAATGTGAATGAGCGAGAGTCTGCGTGGCGTTAGATTGAGAGACGATCGCAAGAAGAGATAGACCGAGCAGACTGTTTGCATTGCACTGTATGGAAAGACGGATTGTGTAAAATAGAGATATCGTAGGTTTTTATTTAATAAAAATAACGATTAAATATATTTCCGAGCACGTTTCGTCGTCAACATGCGATTTCTCCTCTGCTCGAGACAAACGAGAAAATCGATTATTCTTACAATATTCTAATAATCTCCTACAATATATTATTTCTATTAAAATTAACACTATTAATTTCTTACGATATTCTTATCACAATTAGCAATAATTTTTAACATTTGAATAAAAATACATTTTTCTATCAATCTAATAGTTTTACAATTATTTTTATATAATAGGTATTATTATTTCTATTTAATAGTATTATTTTCTTTATTTAATAGTGTTATGATAACTTAATTTAAATAATAAATAAATTAAATAAAAATAATTTTAATTTAATAGTTTCGGTTACTCCCCCTAGTGACACAAGTAACGGATATTCAAATGACATTTTGTTTCCCTTAAATTTCCAATGCCGTTCCATTGCAGGTTTATGCTTTCTAGGATACATTAATGCAAATTAAACCCTTAAGGCTGTATATTAATACAAGTAAGCTAATAAATTTATAATCTGGCTCAATTTCATAGCACCTGTTACTTATGTGGGCGGAATTACCCCACTTTCCCTTACATCGCGGATGAATCGCCCGCAGTGAAAGTGTTCCGTCACGGAACACCAGTTAAGAAAACTGTTACTGTTAATTTTCACATTAACAGAGCCATAGCTAAAATTACTTTATTATAACGAACACCTGGCCGCACTTTGATGATTCAGGCCCAGCTATGAACGCAGGTATTCGAACGATGGTACCTGCGTTCGGAGTTGGACTTGGGTCCAACGTGAAGTCCTTCATCGCCAATACCTTCATTTCAGCACTGTACCGAGCACCAATAATTCCGGCTCACTGATTGGTCCACCGATAGTTCACCAAAGTCGTATACAAGCCAAACCGACAATTCCATTCATCATTCTTGACCATAACCGTCGAGTTAACCGGAATCGTGTATTTCGTCAATCAAGGAATGCAAGCAATGTCCAAGTCTTCAACAAGTATTCAACAAACAGTTTTAAAGCTAAATCTACCAGAAGCGGTCATCTAATCATTTCTGGATTATTTATTTTAAGAATATTCAATATTTCATCAATCATATTTTATTTATTTTAATAAAGAAAATAATACTATTAAATAGAAATAATAATACCTATTAAATAAAAATAATTGTAAAACTATTAGATTGATAGAAAAATGTATTATTTTCATTCAAATGTTCAAAATTATTGTTAACTGTGATAAGAATATCGTAAGAAATTAATAGGGATATGTTAATTTTAATAGAATCAATATGCAGTAGCTAATTGATTTGTTTGGATATCGATTTGCTGAATGATATGCGAAAAGGATTTTGAAAAAATTGCAATTGTTATGAATTATCAAATAATAAACATTGTAGTAAATGCCTTTTATAAAGTAATTATTTTAGTTTTATTTTATTTTTTATGTAATTTCTACCAATTAGAATTATTTCGAAATTATTTTTGCATATCATTTAGTAAATTGATGCTTCAAATTGCTCCAGAAAAGTCAAGTCGTTTGCTTCAATTTTTCAGATTGAATAAAAATGATGTCTTAACCATGACTGAAGAATTCTACACCTTTAGACCGGTGAAGATCCGTCAAGAAACCTTCTCGCATAATTGTCGTTCATCGACCTTTTCAAGGTCAAATTGTTGTATAGTCGCATTGTCTTTTATTCATTGAGGAGAAAAAATGATCAAAAGAAATTATAGATTGTAATCTATTCCAGAAAAATGAACTCGTTCGATCCAATTTCTAAAGAGTTATTTAGATTCAAAGAATGTCCGAACCCTTTCACGAGCCAATGTACACATCTTCGGCATTTCACGAAGAATCAAAGAGAAACATATTTTACAATACTTGTAATCGCTAGATTGTTTAAACTGATTGGATATCGCGGTAACTTTGCTTAAGAGCATTAAATATTCCAAAACACTTCGATCCTTCGTTTTCTTGCGATTCCAACTTTCACCGCAGTAATATATTAATCATTCGTTTAATTTAGCCACTAACGTTCGCCATGCGAGTATCGCTCGGCAAAACGCTTATGGTTTCAAGTGTTGAGCGAGGGAGCGCCGCAGTCAGAAGGTTAATACCTCAGGTTAGATTATGAATACTTTAGCGACCGTCTGTGTCTATTTCAGAGGTTGTTTGCGGATTTTCGTAGAGCATTATCCGGCTGCATTAGCTTCGGTCTGATAAAAACGAATTCTACACTGCCTCGCGTTCGTCTGTGTATTTAACATGCGAAGAAAGGGATCGCAGATCGGTCGACGTAAATGCACACGAATAAGCCGTTCCAACTAATTAAACGACATTTGAGCAAGCGGAGGGCTGGCAGGTAAGCATTGAAACGTAACGAGCGGTCGCGATACATGCAAATTCAACCGTTTCAGAGGCAAGTTTCCTACTGCCACCCCTTCCGCTCTCTTTCCTCTTCCCTCTTCCTCGTTCTCTCTCTTTCCACCTTCCCGTTACATATTTTTCAGCCTATCGCCTCCTTGTCCCTCTTTGATTCTCCGTTCCTCTTCCTCGCGACTTCTTGTTTTCAATTCTAACGCATTTTCTAGCTTCTCGCCGTTACTTTCCAACCGCCTTCCGTCTCCTCTCCTTTCACGCAACGTCCCATAGCACATCGCGGTCCAAAATCGTAAAAACTCCGACTGAATACATATTTTAAAGTTCTTTCAAAATACGCGAAGCTTTTTGATTACAGGTTTTTAACGCTGAACTTGTCGCGCCGGGTCAAATGAGCCTTTCAATCTTTTGAGGACGAATGTCGTCGTATTGGCGACATCAGGTGCGTAGTTTCAATCCTTAACCCTTTTAGTGCCGAGCAAAAGTATCGAATTTGCTAAGGTTTGAGACTCCGTGGCACTTAGCCCAGAATCTTCGTAGAGCGAACCTTATTATTGGGAGTACAAAGAAGTCTCCGCCGTTTGAAATCAGATTGCATAACTAGTATGTTATGGCAGCTAGTAAGGTTGCACATCTATCAACAACATAATCTCAAAATATTAGCGATTGTGTATCAACTGCAAAAGATTAATATTTATAGAACTAGAGTTTACGCATTTATGATAAAAAAAATGAATAGGTTAAAATTCCTTGCCTAAAATTAATTGTTCATTCTTGATGAATCTCCTTCAGAGATATTTCAATTTCTTAAAGCTTTGCCCTACGATTTATTTTACAGTAGCAAAGGGTTAATATTTTTTATTTTGTAATTGTTGAAATTATGAAATTAAGTGTGTGCATCGTCTATAAATTTTTCGAGACACTTGTAACATACGACTGGCATAAAAACATTATGGAATTCGTAATGTAAGTACATTTTTTAAAGCCTCAAACACTTAATTTGAAACCGTTCGAATACTTCTGTAATTTACTGTATATGGGAAGATAAAAATCACGGAATCGGTAAATGTTGCACAAGTTTTGGATTACGTCTGAAAATAGTGATTCGTTCCCTTTCTCCCTCTACTGAAGTAATGATCTCTTCGGTGCTATGGTCGCGAACAAAACATTCCAAACTTTTAGAACCTTCAAAGTCTTCGGTACATTCAGAACCTTCTCAAACGTGGAATAAGTTGAACCACAAACTTGTACAATTAGAATATCGTGTATTAAACTATGAACTATAACGAACTTTAATTTTATTAAATTTTTACTTTATTCCACAGTTAGGAAATGCATAATTTTTACTGTTACAAACTAGAATGTTATTTTCCTTAAATCAGAGGCAATATGGACAAAACATCGCTGGAAACGAATTATTTATTGGACAGCTTCCGTTCGTTATTATTTATTCAACGTTTTGAGACTAAATCTATAGCAACTGGTCGAATGACCGTTTCCAGATTTTTTGTTTTACAAAATTGACTTCATAGGAATCGATCCATTACATTTCTTTATTGAATCGTACAATGTCTTTGAAATTACACAAGATTCTAATTTATAAGTATTGCCATTTTTGTAAGACAATAATTCATTTTAAATTAAAATTTAAGTTTAATGTTTAAATTTTAAATTTAAGTTCATTTTAATGCTCGACAGGTTTAGGTATTTGACCATTAACAAAGTCCATCATGTTCTTATATTCCGCTGTTGTAATTCGTCTTATATTTTTATAAAGTGATGTTGATAAAATATTTTCGATGTTTCTTGATCTACCCGTGGTATAATAAATCCAGGATTTTGAACATTGCACTCACATTCATTGATATCTTATAGAAGATCTTATATTTTAAACAACAGTATTTTTAACCAATCTTTCGGTCACGTTATACGGAAGTCCACTGTATCCTATTGTAATTTCTAGCCTCACACTGTTAATTTCGCATTGCCTGCGTCTCGTTTCGCGTAACGTCCCTCGTTTTTGCGTGTTTTCCCTGACTACCCGTGCGCTGTTTCTTTTACTCCGCTTATCTTTCATTAGGGTCTTGTCTTTTGGCAAAACAGATCTTCTTTCAGCGTAGTGTATTGTTTTTGCATTCGTCTCTCTCGTCTCGTCTCACCCCTTGCTCGTCTTCTTTTCACTCTTGGCCGGTCCGGGCGAATTAAAACGAACCAGACGCAAGCTGGCAACGTTCTACGGCGAACCTCAGACTAACCGAAAGCATCGACACGAGTGCTTCCGATACTACTAATCTACTTACGCTCTCTACCCTGCAAGGATTCGTACGAAAGAGGAAAGCGGTTCGAGGAACATCGATGCCAAGGTAATTGTAGTGCTCGCGGTGAACCGAACGTATCGCACCCTAATTGCAATCGAGACTTTATAATTGAGCCGATAGATGCAGAATCCGCGAGCGCAAAAAACTGATTATCGACAGCACTCACGGGGAAGGAGCTTGGCATTATTACGTCAATGTTTGAAAACTGCAATTTAGTCGATCTCTTCAGGCTGTATCGCGCGTCGTTTTAGCGTGCAACTGTTTTGCCCTCGAGAATGTATTAGGTTGTTCGGAAAGTAATTTCGTTTTTTCCCGACAGAGGATTTAATTGTATTTCTTTGCAACTTCATGCAACTTTGCACAAATAAAATATTTGTACATTATACGAAAATTGTCTTTCATTGTCACAAAAAGAAAAACGAA
The DNA here is from genome assembly GCA_028453745.1 of Agapostemon virescens. Lineage (NCBI taxonomy): Eukaryota > Metazoa > Arthropoda > Insecta > Hymenoptera > Halictidae > Agapostemon > Agapostemon virescens. The sequence goes on along the minus strand of CM052096.1, from coordinate 8,595,872 downwards.
ATTACTTTCCGAAAAACCCAATATATTCTAATGAAATAGTTTATTTAAAAAATATATACAGAATACGAGGTGTTAGCATTTAGGAAATAGTGTACAGTATGAAGACAATTTCTACGAAAATGTATAAAGGAAGGTGTATATTGAATCCCATATCCGAATAGTAATTTTCACACATGAAAGCGAACTCGAAATATTTGGGGCCAAAAATCACTTCACAGTATGGGGACAAAAAGGTACTGGGTTCAACAATAGAAATTTACGACTCACGACGAAACACGGCGGGGGCCCTGTATTAGTCTGGGGTAGCATGAGTGCAGCTCTGGAGTGGGATCTTTACATTCCGTCGATAGTATCATGAATCACAGCCTCTATATTGACATCCTTAAAAAAACACCTTCATTCTAGTCCAAATAAAAGGGGACTTAACAACGATTTTATATTCACTCGTGACAGCAGTCCTATTTCTGTGTATAATACCAGGCAATGGATTTTATATAACACGCTAAAATATTTTAAAACGCCGCTACAATTGCTAGATATTAACCCTTTGCACTCGAAGCAATTCCATTCTAAAATCGAAACAATATTTTTACCTATAGTAGCTTCATTGGCCATAGTAACTTCATAATTAATAGCAAATTAATTACTATTACTCGTACTTAGAATATTAACCCTTAGCAATCCAATGGCTCCTCTGAAGCGACACTAAAAATTTTCAGACCATTATTTAAAATAATTGTTACATTACAGCGACAGAATATATTTCAGTATCGCATAGTGATGGAAAAATTGTTTTGAATAATGGCAATTTTTAGAGACGCCTCAAAGGCGCCATTAGAGTGCCAAGGGTTGAACCATCAAATATTTGGTTTACTTTCATAGTTCCTCTATTTGTTCTTTGACTGAACGAACACTTTCTACGCGTCCATTCTACAAATATGTTCGTTTTTTATTGTTGCCTTTATAACTTTGAAGGTGATTAAAATTTAGTGCACACAAAATCTGTTTTGCAACCACTGAAGAGTAATTATTAATCATGTTTCCCTCTTAAAATTTACTACTGATATGACTACACATATATTTGCATTTAATTGTACGAATATTTTGCACACCGAGTAGAATTCGAAGTCAATATTTTCAGTAAATTAATTTTGACATTTAGGACACAGTTGCGCCGTGGACAGACGAAACCACTTATATTTCTAGCAGTGGTGTTTTCTGTAAGAAGAGAATTCGTAAAATTATCGAAAGAGAGAGAGAGGGGGAGAGAGAAAGGGAGAGAGAGTAAGAGTGAGCTCGGAGGAAAACAAGGGTGGGTATCCAATATCGTACAGCTATACACATATATTGCTCCCTATGAGTTTTGTCGACGACCAGAGAGATCCTTGAGCATAAACTTTCTGGCAGCTGCAGGGTTGACGCACGTGCACCAATCGTAAATCGCACCTTCTTTTTGCGGGAAGTTTCGGGGCCAACGTCGTCGATGGAAAATGCGACATTCAATTTGTCGCAGCTCCTCCGCTCTGTTCCGTTCGGTGCTCTTCTGTATTGCCGGCGTGCCAGTCGTGAAGTTTCACACCGAAACTTCTCGAGACGCGTCCCGTAACTACATCGCTATCTCCAGATACAGTTAGCAAAAGTGCACTTATGAATACGTACACCTACAGTGCAAAATTCTCCCCAGCTTCTTTCTGCGACGGCGAAACCGACCGATCATGTATATATGTAAATGAATGTTTAATAATTTGTTACTGTCTGTCGGTTTCCATTTGCATCTCCACCGACGAACTCAACAGTCAGATACATTTCACCGCCAAAAAAACACGTGATATTTCACGATTTTGATTAATGCAGTCAAGTCGCGTTAAGTGCCACCTGCTCGTGTTCGGAACGTTGCATTTATCGCGTGTAGATGGGAGTCAAAATTCGAAGCCCTTTGAGAAATTTATTTCCTGATGTAATTATTATAATTCCAGGTTTTTTGAGATGTTACAAAAATAAGTTCACTGAAGAAAGAGTAAAAGTAATTTTCTTAAATTGCTCGAAATTGCATAGAAAAAAGTGAAGATCTGCAACACAGATTACAACAAAAATAAAATATGCGTTTTGCAACAACTTTTTTTTGTTACTATGCTCGTTGCAACGAACTCGAACGACCTTGAACGACCTTGAATGACTTTCATTGTTAAATAGGAACGACAAAATAAAATATGAAGTCATTTATCACTTCATGTTATCCCTGTGTATGTACACATTCTTACCTATACTTAGCTGCAACAATATTGTCAAGATTATTGATTAATACACATCGTTGTATTCTTCAAGAATAACATACTGTTTACGAAATGACATAATAAATCGATAAAAGGGTTCATATTTGTGAAGTATTATGCATGTACACGCTTGTCTTGGAAAATAGGTCTGATTGTACGCGATTGCTAAAACATGTAAGTTCATTTTTCCATGGAGAAAATGTCGAAAATTTATTAGCAACACTATCTCGTCAAAGTGTTTTAAAAAAATTTCAAGTTTTATTAACGTGTATACTACCTACTCCATTTCCGATCACGAACAACTTTAAAGTGGCAGACGAGGATTGCTCTGCCTCTCTTTCAGATTCAGTCAACCCTGAAAACGGCCGAGATTGCTTTGGCGTCTATAGACAGCGTCCGTAGTTAAGAGCTTTAGAATTTGTAATCTCGAAATTTGGCTCAAAAATCGGTCGGTCAAAATTAACGCTTTAATTTTCGAAATTGCTAATATTTGCGACACCTTCTTACACAAACTCGACTCAAAAGTTCCAAATAAAAACAAATCATAGAATTAAACAACTCTTATTGGCGCCTGGAAAAATTGCCACACTATTATTTAAAACAATTTTAACATTGCTATGTTTATATCTAAGAAATTGATAAAAATTTAACAGTTGTAAAGACGAGTAACAGTAAAAAACCCCAGGTACATAAAATTAAATAATTCATGTAGAATGAAACTATCCTACGTCAGAAGATATACTTTGGTTTTCGACTTAAAACAGCTTCGAGTACAAAGGGTTAACATTTAACTAGAAACTTGTGTCAATCATAGACGACTGACACGACAAGCGAAGTGTTAATAAGCGAATGAATTAAATGATAAAGAATACAATAAAATTAAACACCGGTAAAATCAGGATCGAAAAGGTTGACTAAGCTGCCCTCTTGGGTTCCGCCGTGTATTCTCTCACACCCCCAGGTATAATGCCTTCATTGTCTACGTTCTCGGCGAACATAATTAGAAGATAGTCCCCACCACTCAATAAACCTCCTCACGAATCCTTTCATCTGCAAACCCTGCTATCATCGCTCTCCTGAAAGCGAACATATGTAAGTATACCCACACCTCATGAAAATTTAAACACGTAAAGGAGAACGATGTCTTTCGAGCGATTTGCATCAAAGTAGTGTCATTAACCGCAGAAATGCTGCTACCACTGAAAGTGATTTACTGATAATGCCATAACATTTTATACGACGATGCCTTGACGAATGCATTAAACAGGAAATCACAAATGTGTCGTTTCGACTTATGGTTCTTACTGTTAGTAGATGTAATCAATTTACAATACTATGCCAATGTTCTCTACAATTACATTTTGTCCCTTAATATTCTTAATAAGCTATTACAAATGTTATATTATCTTTTAAATACTGTTAATGTTTACTGTTTCACTTGTCTTGTCAGAGATGCATTAAATTTTCAATTATTAAAAATGTTTTTTACAAAAATCATATAGACCATGTAAAAAGTATATAGTAATTATTTCTATCCATTAAAAAAGATAGGAGTCAAATAGAATTTTACTATCACTCTATGTAATTAGTGAATTATTGATAATATCATAACATTTAATACAACTTCATGAATTTATTAGTACTTAAACAAAAAATTACAAATGTATAGTTTTGACTCATGATTTATATAATTGGTAGACTTAATCGACTTGCAATGCACTATCGATCTCTATGCAATAAAATTTCGTCGCTTAATAATCTTAATAAGTCATTACAAGCATTATGATGTTATATAATTCTTCTAACATTGATACCGTTTACTATTTCACTCATTCTTTTCAGAGATGCATAAAAGTATTAAGAATGTTCGTGTACAAAAACAATAGAAGTCATATAAAAAGTACATAAAAATTGTCTGTATCCTATACAAACAAAAAGATAAAGTTTAAGTACTAATTTCCACTGTACATAATTTGAATATCGTAATAAAAACGTTACAGAAATTTTTTAACGAGGTTTTTACCGATATAGTATTTCATATAGTGAATGTACAGAATTCATAAGTTGCACATATTGAAAGAAAATAAAAAATCAGTATATTGGACGTTTTGAAACGCGACACAGCAGTGTTTGCAAAAGTATTTGGCAGATATTGTTATTTACCTGTTGATATTCGTTTCGTACAGAAGAATTTTGGAACTTATATGTGAAAAACATGTTTGATCGAATATATTGAAAACTGTTAGAGCTTGACGAACGTTATTTGCAGATTAACGAGTAATTTTCCATGAGAAAACCAGTTTTGTAAACAAATTCTTAAAAATTTCTCTGTCAAAATTTTCGTACAACTACCTCGAACACAATAAATCAAATAGAAGCGTTATGTCGGAAATTATTCGCAATTTGCCTTCGCATGTATAAGCATTATCATACATACGCACGCTTAAAAATTCGCATCACGTTACGCCAATCTCGTGTGCGAAGTGTATATTACATCTACATAGTAATATGTGTCTGCAGTTAATTCTTCTAACCTATGAATAATTTCCCTCGTATTCTGCCGTATTACATATAACGAGTATTATGTGCGAAATTAATAGAAGAATATATTAACATATATAAGAAGAGCAAAATTGAACTAAGTAGTTTCCAAGAAAACGAAAATTTATGTATTTACATGCTCATAGTGATTCCAAGAAGAACGTATCGACCATAGTGACGTAGATTTATGTTTAACCCTCGGACTACGGTGGCCGAGTCTGTTTTGACCGAAAGTACCGAACTCTTCGCTTAATTACGCAGTTCCTAGCTATTCAATTAAACGAATAACGAGAATCAAGAGAAAAAGTTAGCTCTCGAATTGCTTGACGATTAAATCGAAGTATTCGACGTTCAACAGATTAACAAATTGAATTATTATAGAAATCAATTAAGCTTCTGTAATTTAATTCGTCAATTTTGTTTACTATGCAACTTTGCAGTATCTGTGTTTCTTTTTTAGTGTCTTTGCCAATGTCTATAAGTTATATACTGGTGGTAAATTACAGTTTGGAGTATATGTAATATTGTTCGACAAGCGATCAATAATTGTAATAACTGCTATTTGCTATGGCATGCATTCAATTAAATTTCTGCGCTGCATTTCCCGAAGACTCTTTCCATTCATGCGTATTCGCACGCATTGTGAACATATCGGAAGCTTCAATATTATATTACCATATGCTGTTCGTGTACAATACTGGACCAAAATATAAGACACTGTACATATTTGCATATATCGTAAATTTGAAACATAGAAATTTACATTTTAGATGTTTCTACGTGTTATTTACATTCTCCGGAACTACTACACCGCACCATAAATTGTATGTAGAACATACAACAAAAAAGGTTTAAAAAGCATGTAAATATGGTGTAACTCTGGTAGGGCAACTGTATAAAGTAAAGAGATAATATTGTTGTATAATTTAATAAATACAATCAAATATTGTATGGACATCTCGTCAAACCTTCTTTGACACTTTTACTGCTTTGTCAGCCATACACAGAATTAATCGTCCATATTTAAAAATAAATTTGTACATTAATATGTGCTTTAATGGAAACGTTCATTTAAAATGTTTTCGTGGAGACTTTCTTATAATTGCAACACCTGTGTCAAAGTCAGTAACAAGCCATTTTGATCAGACCGATAGTTTTAATCACTAAAAAAGGGTTAAAAATTTAGATAGACACATTCTTATTTTTATAAATAGAATTGGTTTTATAAATTAATGCAAAATAGTCACTTTTAACTAAAAGTTATTATAACGTCTTCATCATGAAAAATGTTACACAAGTGATATGAGAATTCACATGTTTCATACTGTTACATTTACTTCAATGCTTAACCCTTATCGTTCTAATGGCAACTCTAAGGCAACACTAAAAATTGCCACATCATTATTCAAAACAAATTTTACATTACTATATCTGCATTTAATAAATCGGTAAAAATTGAAGCGTTGTTCGTACGAATAATACTAATAAATTTGATATGCACGAAAGGAAATGAACCATGTGCAATGTAACTATTCTATGTAAAAAATATGTCTGGATTTTGGAATTAAAATTGCTAAGAGTGCAAAGGGTTAATATAGTTCCCGCTACTCATACGACCAGATAGAAAATTATTTTTCTGTTTTTAACAGCAATTCTTCTCTTCTTAGATCATGGAAATAATAATAATGCCAGCCATCAGGACCGTTCAAACTGAATTCCTTTTTATCGATAAAAATGACTTCTCCGTTTTGTTTATACAATGAACACGCACCCGAGAGAACCTAGTGGTCGTCGTTTTAATTTCATCCGCCGAATTTGCTTACTTTTTTGAGAAACCTGACGCACGTTTTTCAAATATATTTGCACTCCTGCTTCTTCGTTGATTTACCCTGGGGTCTCCTTGAAGTTCGAAGCAACTCTTAAAACTGCTCGCTTCTCGCGTTCAGATGTGGCACGAGGTCTCCCACTTCCTTTAGTTTTCCATAAACCGTAGGATTTGTCAACACATCGTATACAACACAACGATTTCTATTTACTAATCTCGCAATTTTACTAATTCAATAATTCTCTGGCAGCAATAGTGCTATTCGGTTAATTTCACTTTTACTTGACACTGTTCCACGACTTCTTTCTGTGCAAATGAATATATTATAAGCAAAATTATACATTTTTAGTTTTGTATCTCTTCGTCAGAGAAAAGAAGAACTAAGAGAAATTATATGTGGAAAAAAGAAATACATTTTGTACATTCTTGCAATTAAAGGTGAATATCATATTTATATTCTTCTCTCTCATACGTAAAATGTATATTTCCTTGTTTAATCCAGTGTACTCCTAGCAATTTTAACCCCTTGAAATGTTATAACAAGCCAGACTCGTGTTGAAAATTTAAATAAATTCTAATAAATATCAATATTATGCATTTCCTTTACACGATATCAAATTTTATTCTTTTATAATAAATATTTAAGCAATGAAGCAAATGTAATAGTATAAAATATATAAATTGTCTTTTCTCTTCTGTAACATTTTTAGTGATGAAGACACTCATAATACATAGTTATAGCGAAAATAGTATGTTAACTTCCCATATTTTATATTTATCATATTATGCTTCAGAATCATCGCTAAGTCGTCGTGTCATCGATCTAATCAGCTGATTGGCGATATTACTCCGGTCGTAGTTTGGCATACTACAATTCCACCGTTTAGCATGAGTAAATTTTTTCAAATGTGTTCGAAAGTATTTTATTATCACGTGATATGTTATCTACATAATTTCCATTAATATTATGTTTTCCCCAAAATCTTTGAGTTGAAGATCCTTTCAAAATCACAGTATGAAACATTGTTAAATTCATCTCGACGCGAGCAACAATTGCATGATGTCAAAAACGTAAAAAACCTGCGAACATATAGCCCAGCAGGTACTGATAAAATGTCTGAAACATTTATTTATAACTCTAATAAATTTTGACAGAATTTAACGGCTACATCCTGTACAGAAATATATACGGTGCCTTAGATTTTCATCCAGTACGATACACATAGTTAGAACGATTGAAAACGAAGAAAAAGGTTGATCAATACTATAATTCTGGTCTGTCGACTTATAAATTGCAGGTTTGAAAGATGTGATTATTTCGCTCAATGTAGCAAATCGATTTTAACGAAGACGTTAAGGATCTTCGAATTGTCGGCAAACTTTTTAACGTGACGAACGAATTCATGCGGAATACGAAAATAACTAAGAGGACTTCATCAAATAATATAGGAACAACTCAAATAATTTTTGTCTTCTCATTATAGGATGATTTCGAAGAATTTGAATAACTAATAATGTCACTGCACTTGAAAATCAATGCACGTAATGTAAGGTAAATGCTAAGTTGACATTTTAATCGTGTTTCCTTCGGACCATGTTTCTTTACTCGACGTAGCTGAGATTTCCAAAACTATTCGTCTCGTTAACTTCAGTTGCGAATTAAAAAATATTCCTTCTGGTATTATTAACAATTTAATATATTTTAATTCATTAAATTATTGCTGATATTCCAAATTAATTGTAAATTATTACTGATATTCAAAGTTAATTTTTCAAAACCAGTTTCTTATTTTTTATATTATTTATATACAAATATTATATATATATTATATACAGTGAAAATGACTGGTTCGTAATTTTTTCTTTCACAATTCCAGAAATAATAAAAATATCATCATTGGAAAGCTTCGAATGAATTTCTTCGTTGAAGCAGACATTGTAAAAATGGGACAAGGCCTGAATAGATATAGTCTTGTTATAATTACCGGACAATACACACCAGTCCGGTTATTACTAGGTAGTTCTAGTGTTAAGGGAACATTTGGTGAGGCATAGTGAAATAATGGGCAGTAGGCAATGCATCACTCGGTCGCATTTGAATGGCGAAGGACTGAATTCCCGTCGAAGAATGCTTGAAAATGAACCAGCGAGTTCCTTCCTGACCGGGGATTCCCCTATCGATGTATCCATTTCTAGCGTGCTCCTTTTTATTCGATGTTCGAAGTGGGTGCGCGTTCAGGGGTTAGGGGTCGGGGGTCGAGAATCGTTTGTCAACGGCTCGCGAAAAGTCTGTGTGTGCGGAACTCTGGCGGCGTTACGCCAAATACCGTCGAAGATACCGGCTGGCAGGACGTTATAGAAAGCGAGAGAAGGGTGCAAAGGGGAGGGAATAGATATGCCGTGGTACAAGCCAGGGAAAGATTTATGATGGTCGTGCGTCAGCTCTCACATCTCAATTTCGGGAAGCCGCAAGTCAGGAACCGTGGCGCTCCCTTTGTTGCTCCCAGAAACGAGCGTCGAGGACGAAATGATAAGAAAGAAGCTGCTGTCGCACGAGCAAGAAAAAAGACTCGAGATAAAGATCGGATTGAGCAAAGAGATAGGGAAACCGGCATACACCTACAATATTTTCCCTTGTTCTTCTTTCATCCCACCCGTCATTGTCCGCCACGCTTCGTGCCGGTGCACGCTATAACGAATGTCGAGTGATACGCACCAACCCTCCCACAAAGTGTTCAATCGGAGCCGTGAATCCCGCCTCTGCAAGAATTGTTTGCACAAATATTAACGCTACAACTATGAGACGCGTCACAATGACGAGTTCCCAAGGTTTCTGCGATACGCCTTCTGCCGATGACTCGGCAGGCTTTTTAAGATCAAAGCCTAACAATTTTAAGCTCCTCCTTACACTACGCAACTACCACACCAATCAAAGTGATGACTTTCCGTGGATTCTGCACTAGACTTTCTGCCGATGACTTGGTAGATTTTTTAAAATCAAAGACTAACAATTTTAAGCGTTTTTTAACTCTAAAACTATCACACTAATCAAAATTCGCGAGTTCCCAAGGGTTCTGCACTAGGCTTTCTGCCGACAACTTGGTAAACTTTTTAAAATCAAAAACTAACAAGTTTAAGCTTTTCATAACTTAAAAAGTACTACATTAGTAAAACTGACGAGTTTCCAAGGATTCTGCACTAGGTCTTTTTCCGATGACTTGGTAGATTTAGTAAAATCAAAGGCTATCAATTTTAAGCTTCTCCTAACTCTAAGAGTACCAAAACCCATCAAAATGACGAGTTACTCTGCACTACACCTTCTTCCAATGACTTGGTAGACTTTTTAAGATCAAAGCCTAACAATTTTAAGCTCCTCTTAACTCTATAACAAGCAAACCAGTCAAAATGACTGATTCTAAATTTCTTCTTTTGGAATTACTAAATTATGAAAATGGTTTTATCAGAAATTTTTGTATGAACTTTTTTACACAAGCACACATTATAATAAAAGTTGTACGAATAGATAAAAGCACATAGAATAAATAAAAATAGATAAAAGTCCGAATAGATGCGATCTTGTCATTATGATAAAGCAATGGTCTCTGTAAAAGCTTTATATATTTAAATAAATCTTTATCAATGATGTATATGTACTTGGTATGATGCTATATACTCTAATACTTCGATGCGTTACATATAATGAAATTATGTCCTGGCTACCACATAGTTCGAATTTAATTATTATTCAACATGTTTGGGATTATTTGTACAGAGTACAACGAAAACGTCAACCAAACAGTGCCGATAAATTATTTACAGTATTAAAAACAGAATGACAAAACATACCAATAAATATTACCAACAAATTATAGTGCTAATTTTATAACCTGTTAACCCATTTTTATTCTTATTATTTTTCTGTTTTATTTTAATTACGTGTACTTGACTGCTTAATTACTTTCAAACAAGCATTGTTTAAGCCTTCTCCATACTGCACCGCACACTCTCTGAAAATTTGATCTAATAACAATTACAATTTGTATTCCTACACGACGAGTACGATCATTGCTAGAGAACAAGTGCCACCCTTTCACAAGTATATTCTACATAAACAATGCACAAGCTAACTCGTCATTAAACAAAAACGTGCCACCTCTTCATGACGAGTATACTCGACACAAACAGTGAACAGCTAAATAGTGCCGATTTCATTCGTAATTTGACACGTTAATTTGAGTAACGTAGCTAATTTATTTCTCTTGCGTTTAGAATTCGAGTTGCTGAATTTGATCAATCAAATTGATAATTTTGAAATAATTATTGAAATTGATAATTCAGCATGATTGCTGATTAACTGCGGAAAATAAAAAGTGGAGGGAATCGAAGTAGCGTACCTTTACGTTTATAAATTCTTTATAAATTATTTGTTGTTCCATGGTATTAAGAGCTCGATTACCAATTTATTCAATGGTAAATACAAGTAGAGTCAATCGAATGTTATGACAGTAGTGTCGAAAGACTTGAAAAAAAAAGTATTTAATCGATTTGACCCGTGAATGGTCCATTTAGAAGAACGCTTCCATTAAGCTTCTTTTAGATATACTACAATCGTTAAAAAACCTATTAAACGGCTCCCGATAGCTTCAGGGTTATTTTGCGATTATCGTGGATTTAAAAAGGAGATGCATTTCTGGGAGGGGAACGTTCAATAGCTCTATCTCTTTGTCTTGTTACTTTTGTAAAGTAATACAAAGCAATCTTTCAGATTTCCATCCTGTGTTGAGAAAAAGGGAAAATGATATTGCGCCGGGTAATTTCAAAAGTCTTTGTAATTGTTGTTTGAAATTTATTGGAAAATTAAGACACAGGGAAATAAATTCGGTCTTCGATGGAATCTTCTGCTTTTTCAATGACTCTTTTCTATAGGCTTAACAAGTGGCTTTAATTGACACTAAACCTACCACAGCGACCTACCACTACTTTCCAGATTTTTTATTTTACAATTATTGGAGTTATAAAATGGCACTCGTAGGAATCGATTTAATGGAACTCTTTGTGCAATTGTACTTTCTAATGAAAATCGCAAATAGTCCAATTAATCGAAACAAATTAAAAATAAGACGATTTTAATGTTCAGTAGGTTTAGCGTTAATCGATTTTACTATTTTTCTTCCTGAGACGATTTTATCAATTCATCAGTGGAACGTTTTACCACATCCTTCGTACTAACCGTTCGTGATTATTATGTAGCCAGATGTTTAAATAATTTGTTATGCAAACGAATATTTAATAGCGACGAGGCACTGAAAACAACAAGAGATACATATTTTAATACGACTTCGAATTTTTCGAACGAGTTTATAGAAAACTTTGAAAACGTCATTGGAGAAAGAATAAAATTACATTGACGATTAAGTTTACACTAAGTTTCCTTACGAAGACTTTTAGAATTACATAATACATAGAATAAGTAATATTAGTTAATATTTAAATACTGTATAATTATTTCCCTTGATATTCCACAATTTTGATCTTGGTAAAAACTAAAAGATTTTCAGTTATATGAAATATTTCACACAAATTATACATTTGTACAATACTCCAGACTTATAATTACATTCTACAATTATTACTATTCCCCGTCATTCGATTCTACATAAATCGAAGCCGGTGCTGTTTATCTGAATTTCTTCCTATTATTATTATTATTCATAACTTCCTTAAACGAAGGGTCGTTAATCAAAAATCAAAAAATCCTCTCGAAAAAGCTCTCAAGAGCAGACCAAATTTACATTGGATCGAAGGACGTAAAAATAAAAGTGATTACCATAAAAACGATCGAATCGATATGTCTTTCCATCGATTTAAATTCTCTGCAGCCATATATATATATGTATATGACAAAAGAAAAACCAATATTTAAATTACTGCGTCTATATTCGAACAAAAATAAAACACTATAAACTCGTTCTCATAAATGAATGAAAAAAATGACTTGCAAATTTTTAGTTATCCACCACAGATACAGATTTGCAACGTATTTTCAACACGTCGGCGTGCGTATGTAAAACTGAACTTTAAACTCCAATAATAATCTTAATCGGTTGTTTATAATTTCGGTTTCAACGCGACAAGAACATTAATTTCCACTGTTATGAAACAATACAGGAAATATCGAAAATTTTAATTGATTGATATAATTGTTATAGACGAACGGTGAAAGCGTTGTTATGGTTTAGATAGGAACGAATCGCCGATAAATACAGAACGAACGACCGCCGGATAAATTGAATTGCAATTGGCTCTAAATTTAAAGAGAAACGAAACCGGCATACATGCAGTAAGATCCGGATTAGCGTAACGATTCTTCTACGAGTTAATCTGATCTACACCATCCATGCTACTTTTCCAGCTATTCGCCGAGTGAATCGTCTCCGGTTTACTAGACTTAAAGTCAACGTTTAAACGAATGAATCGACCCAATCTCCAATTTATATGGTACATTTCTCAACGGTTCCAATCTCATTGTACTAACTAAACTTTTACCGTAATTCCCCGTGGAAAACGTGTCGCGTCAATCAAATTCTCCACGAAATTAGTTGGCGAGAGTAATTTCGTTTGAAACGACTCGTCGTTAACTTATTCGTTCGATTGCAAAAATGTTTCGCACTAAATACGTTCCGCGTATGGGACCCTCGCTTGCCTCAACTTATTAAATTCCTTTTTTCTTTTTTATCAGAATCACAAATATTTGCAAAGCTGTAACGTAAACGATAAACGAATTTGGTAAGGTAAAGTTACCCTTGACCCTCGAAACAGAGATAGTGTATAATCGAAAGTGTTGGAAATAATAAATATTTAACACTAAAACTGCCAAACAAGAAATCCAGCGATATACATTGTTTTGTAATAATAATGAGATATATTTAAAAAAAAATTGCGTCTTTGTGTGGCAACGAAGGCTCTCTCCTCCACCACCTACAAAAAAGCTATTAACTTATGCTTTTCTTGAAAGCATATTTCTTTAAAAAGATTTTCCACATCATTAATAGTTTCAGAAATGTTGGACGGTTCGTTTCAAACGGAACGCCCTTTATAAAAGTATAAACAACTTCAATGAATACAAATTTACAATTTTTCCAGGTTTTAGATGTTTAATTTGAACCTCTTGTCGTACCATTTTCTTTGCGACTTTCTTTGCGAAAACCAAAAACGTAACAGACTAAAAAAGAAAATTTATAAAACTTTATACGCACGAAAAGAAATGGAACTACTCTAGGTAAAAAAGTATCTCGATTTCGGAATTACCTCCTCTGCCATACCATTTTCTTTGTAACTTAAGTTGTTATAAGATTAACAATTTATATATTTTATACTGTTACGTTTGCTTCGATGCTTAAATATTAATTACAACGGAATAAAATTTGATTTAGTCTGAAAATAAAGGCACAACAGATGTATTTGTTAAACTTTGTTTAAAACCTTCAACGCGAGTCAACAAATTGTTAACAAATACATAATGAATATCTCTAGCCTATATTACAAAAAAAAAATTGCGATTTGTGTGGCACGGAAGGTGAAAAAAAAAGAGTTCATTCGAACCGTTAGCTCACAAAAGAATAGAAATCTGTCCATTATGTTCGGCGTCGCAACAATCGACCTGGCAAAAGACGGTCGATCGTGTTCAAACTACACGCAGGCATTGTGCGAATTTATCCAAGTGGTGTATAATTCCGTTACCCCCCCCTTCCCCCTCCCCCGAGGGAGGCATTGTATTAGGATCATTAGAATGCGTTTGTTGAAAACACCACTTCATTTGGACAATAATGCTTACCGACGCGAAGTGACTCGAGACCAGTGATTATAACTCTACAATTCAGCTCAGGTGTGTAATTCCATAGTCAATGTGGCAAAGTTACACATCTATCGGCTGTAAACTTGGAAAGCCCCGATAGTTTCGTGACAATTTACCCTCGAATCGAATTTGCTCCGTGTTAATTTCTCTTTCACAAGCATCCGCTGTTTCAGGCTCATTCGACGAGAAACAATCAGTCCGCTCCCCGTTGCTTCGGCAAAATTCTTTTCCTGTTCATACGTCACTGTGCGCGCCCCCGTGTGATCGGTAAACAGTGTTCGAATTAATGAAACACGAAGAAGAAAATAACAATCAAGGGTCCTATTAACTCTGCCGGAACGCAAATGATGTTATTCATGGAAGAATCTTGTTTATTTATGACGATATTGCAATCGGTTGCATAACACTGAATTAATGCACTTGTGCCCATTAATGAGGCCGTGCCTATTACTGAGCTTTAATGTTTAAATAAACAGCGAAATTTAACGAGGAAATTTTTACACTACTTCTAGTCTACTTTTACACTCTTACAACCATAAGAGCACAATAGCATCGTACGCAGGGAGTTCGCGAGTTTCTTTTGTTTTATAGCTGCCGTATTTCAACATCGCGGTACAATCGGCAAGGGGATGATTTCTCGTGTAAAATCTAGTCGGAAATAAGGAATATACTTTTTTTCATACGGGGCTTCATTTTCGAGAAAATCGAGTTTGAAAATTCAGGTACGCATGTACTTGGACAGAATTTACTGTAAACAGTATCATATTAGAATATGGTATGACTTTAATTAATAATTAGCCGTAAATTTAAATAATTGATTTATTCTAACAATTTAAAAATGTCGAAAATGTCTTCCTTGCTGTTGTAGACAAATTCTTGCTCGACGAATTAATTAATTAATACACGCATACGTAACAAAATTTCAAACACGATTTTCTCGAAACTGAACCCCTGTATGAAAAAAGCTTTATTCTATGTTTTCGATTCAATTTCGTGCGAGGAATCATCCCCCTGTCGATTATACCACGATTTCGTGAAAAACCCTGTATTTATCAGGCCGTAAGATAAATAAGTTATCTTCATGCTTACTCGTTTATTAATTAAATAAATAATTGTATTCAATCAATTATGAAATTGTTGAATATATGTAGCTTTAATTTAATCACAACTATCAATATTTACAATAGGTTATGTATAAATCGTGGAAATTAGAATTCTTGACTGAACACATTGACTCTGCTGACTTTGAACAGATTAGAATATAATATAATATACATATATAGTATAATATATATATATATAGTATAACAGTATAATATAATATATATAGTATAATTTCCCCAATGTTTAGCTTGCTTTCGTTTAGGTCTTTAATTTGTATGAACTAGCTTTCTGTTGTTTTGATAAGAAACATTGCACAATCGTTTGCTTTTATTCATGGAACTGCCAAAAATAGGATACATGTATCTTTCCTTATCGGCGGAGACTCAAATTTAAGGGATGAAACCACCCTCTGAAAACTGCCACCCTCGAGCTATCTCGGAAACTATAAAAGATAAAAACGTTGAATGGGAAAATTGTATAGTTTTCCGCATGCAATAACGCGACATAGATAACAGGTTTCATATGAACAGAGAAAAACTACCATTATTTTAAATACTACACTTATGCGCGTTTTTTAAAGAATACAGGATGGTTCAGCTGTGTGTTTATCATCTAAAGTCCTTCTACATTATTTGGTACACGAGAAAATAGTTGAAATGGAAGTGGTATCGTTTTAAAATTAGTATACCACGTAATAACCGTTTCCTTGTTTTAAGGACATTATTTATTTAATTCTAAATTGTACATTTTAATTTTGTAAACGAAGAAAGGATTAAAGCGTTAGTAAAAATAGAGGTAACACGATGTAAAGAAACAGAATACTCCTAACATATTCTTTAAATAAATTTTAACACATAAAACAATGTGTTAAAATAAGGGTAACGACCTTTTCTAAATTTTCATTCCCTCGAAAGCTATCAAATTAAAAATTAAAATATTCTTGATACAATTATTTCTGAAATGTAAAGAGATGCCAATTTTCAACCCCTGAAATCGTAGTTTGTTTAACAATTTCGTTGTAATATTAAACTTTTGTTATTCCAGATGAAATGAATGTTCAACGTACGCGCAACTTCATCGTCTTTAAACATTTTTTCCTGCGAAGAAATATTTCAGCGATCCGATTTTCCTGACAGGACTATATTTGATGGATAAGGCCGACGCTACCTGTAAAATTTCCCGGTCAAAGTAGTATAGTTGTTTTTACACACGTTCGTATTTATGGAATCCGGGTAAAAAGAAGCTTCACGCTCGCTCATATTTTCTCACTTTCCTGTATCGTATGAAACACGTGCTCAAAACATGTCTGGAAGACACCGCTTGCTTGTTATATAAAATAATTTTATATTCCTTCGGTAGGAAAGGTAATAAACTCACTGCGCCTGAAATAGCGTGAACTTTCCGGTTGACCTGATAGGTCTATTTTTATAAAATCCAATAATACCAATTTATAGGTTATTAGAAGGTGACGCTGACTCGATATATTAGGCGTGCAAATTCGTTTGGTGCCGTTGCACCGAATCATTTATAACTCGCTTTTTTTAGACACTTTGCCGATGTTTTCGCGATATCATATACTAATTCTGGCATTAGAAAACATACGCGTTATTGTAATACGATCATTTTCATACATGCATAATATTCTGTAACCTAATTTCGTTTATGGTTGTGGAAAACGGTTAATGAATACGATTATGTAAGTAGTAATTAGATAAGTAACTATTCTGCCGCTTATTTCTAACTTACATGCAGTATTCTGTGTATCAATCTTTATTTCCTTTCACAGCTCGCTTTTTTCTGTTTCCTTGCACGCAATTGTTACGAATAACAACGGATTGATTTCTTTAACCTTTGCGAATACTTTTAATATGAACAAGGGAGCGGCTGAGAACAACACTTTCAACGCCTTCTTTGTACATCTTTAAATTTACATATATTTAATAGTATTCAGCTAGAATATATCAATATTTGCCAGGATATACCAAAATATACCACAACATACTTGATTATGCTAAAATATAGTACGATATACCAGAATATTCCAGAATTTATGACTTATACCAGAATATGTTAAAATGTAGCAGAATATAACAAAATATTCATTAATATACCATAATATACTAGACAATAGTTGAATATATCGGAATACGTCATTCTATGCTATGCCAGTAATTATACGTATGCCGCCTATGTGTAAGATTACGTATAAAATTATGAATAATTGTTATTTTTAAATCCACCCTTAACCTGTACAACATATCAGCTTGTACAGCGTAGCTATACGTGTTAAAAATATAATTATAACCTGAATCTGAACGAATATTGTTTAACCGAGTGGCTACGAATAATTGTATATCTCACTACGTACACATAAGTTATTAAATTTCAATAAATTTATTTCAGTGCCTGAAGCTGTTGAAAAACGAGCCGTGAATAAAATTGAAAAACAAAATTGATAGATTTCACAGAAGCTCGCAGGCCAATGAACAAATAGAGTAGAAAGACGTACAACTATGACCCTGATCATAAAATTCAAGGGATGATTTGCGTAAAATGGTAACGGGGCGATGTAGCGCGAGCTTAGTGCGACAGCCTCCAGAGAAAACATCGTAAATTAAACCCGCCTGTGCCATAAACGTCGACACAGAAGTCCAAGATTCATGTCACAAAAGCGTTCTTGTTCGTTTAATGAGATGCGGGGGTGAGCGAAATAAAAATCCCAAAGACATTTGAAAAAATTCAAAACACTGCTCACGATGTTCCTGTACGATAGTAATAATAATACTTATAGTTTGAGGAGTGACTGGCAATTGATAGTAGGGTGCAGGAATGCAACTCGACGGCATTGCAGCGGTGTAAAGAAGGTATCCTTACTGGTAACATGCATCAAAGAGAAACAGCGACGAATAGGAGGTCGATTTGATGGTGCGTTGTCATAGTTAGATGATAGTCTGTCGCTACTCATGTGTACAAGTAGACTAGGATGTTCGTAAACGTTACCAGAAGTGCTTTCCTAAGTGTTCCGGGTCCGACAAAGGACGCAACAGGGATGCATCGGTAGCACTTGGCTGAAAAACTTTTCTTCCTAAGTGTCATTCGACTTCCGGTGGACTACGCTTGCATAAAACTCGATCGAGGCCATGTAGAAAGATGATATCGCTATTGGATAATTCTACAAAATCCAGAAACACCTACAAACACCAGAAAAATTAACTCTAAACCTAACACCAGTCGTTCCCAGATCGTTGATTTCACAGTTATCGAAATTTTGTAGACATTTGCACGAAAAATAATTTAATTTTTAAGAAATTAAAAGAATAAGAACTTAGAAATAAGAATTAAGAACAGCAAGAAAGTCTAAATCAAGAATAATAATAAAAATTGTAAGAAGGCGACGTATGGCAATAGGTTTAGTGTTAAAATATTATGGTCGTCACGATTAATAATTAATTTCTGTTACGTTACTGTTCCTTGCACTTAATAAATTAATAAATTACTACACTAATAATCTATATGCAAGATCAAAATTGTCTGCATCAATCGCATAAAACTTGTCCGGATCATCTGCGAGATACAGAAGTTCCTAATACAGTAGTCATTTCATTTCATGTTAATTCGATTAAGTTGAAAACAATGCAACATTGTTTTTAAAGTCCTCAAATGTTTCCACTGTTTTGTATTATATCAATTTTTATTATAAACGCGTAAAGTTCAGAGTCTACTTATGCCATAAGTTTTCACGATGTTTTTATAGTTTTGCGTTATATGCACACGTTTCCTCGCGAATGTATAAAGTCTATGAACTATAAATTGCCAAATAGAATGTATAGTAAAGTTTCTGTTTGCATCAGGCTTGTCTGAGAAATTTCGTTTCTAGCGGGTTGCTGCAATTTGATTGGACTGCATTAATTTAGAACGTTACCAACAGCAACTCGTCTGTTTGAGCGATGAAATAGAGTGGAAAAAGTGGATTTGCTAGCGACGGAACGAGGCAAGTCATTCTGTGGCATGACGACGTGTGGCCACACGTTGCGAAAAGAACAAAGGACGTTATTTATTCCTTGACCTGGCATGTTCTCCCCTATACTGCTTATTTTCTGCACCTAGCCTACTTGGATTATACGGGGAACTATATAACTATTCCAATTTTCCTACATTATTCAACCAGTAAGTTGCATAATACAAACGCAGGCTGGAAACACACAAAAATTCCTTTCTGTAATAATTCTCAAGATTTTAAAATAACACTCTTTTAGTTTTGTTGAATCTTAATGTCAATGATTAAATGTCAACTATTAAATTCTTTTTATATTACTTATTATTATTACTATATTATTATGTTACTTTTAAATTCTTTCTATCCTTCTGCTTTTAATAGCACCTATACAATTTTGTTACAAATTCGTGAAATGGTCAGTCTAATGATAAATATCTTGAAATAGTAAAAATAATATTCATACAATATTGTAAA
>CM052096.1:8547808-8570803 GCA_028453745.1 Agapostemon virescens | reverse complement strand
GAATGGATTCGATAAATTCTTTTATACAACTATATATTGCAATAAAAATCACACAAAATCTAAATGTATTAAATCTTGTAATTTTTTGAGACAATACATACTAACCAACTTTACTGTTCCGGAACTTCACTGTTAACACTAACACTAAGCCTACCACTGCTATTCAAATTACAATTATCGGACTTTTTGCATGACAATTCTTGAAATAACAAAATTGCCTCCATACGAATCGATTCTGACCGGGAAAGTACACAAAATCCAAACAAATGATATCTCGTCACCTTTATAAACCACATACACATTATCGTATCGTATCGTTCAGAAGTGTTTATTTGTCATAGCCGGATTTAGTAAATACGCCTAAAGATACCCTCAACGTATCGTGGCCGGCTCGTTAGCCATACTTGACGCCTGTGTATTTTAGATAGTAGAGATTCTTGAAAGACATTGTTTATAAAGACATTCCCAACTACGCCTAACGATATGCGAGAGAGAATCGTTATAGCATGTGATTCGATAATACTACTCAATCCGTGATAAGAAGATTGCAGCATCGCATTGATACCAATAGCAATCACTTTGAACACCTTCTGTTAATGCAAGTTTATTTCGACTTTTTTATTATAAATAACGTTTGCTGACCTCGTTGGATGCGTCTCAATAACCGCTATTAGAAAACAGGTACCAAAACAAAGCATTCTATTTAAAAAAAAGAACAAAAGTGACTTTTACATCACCGTAACGACTCCACCTAGGAAAAAGTATCTTTCGTTTCGAAAACTTTTCTGCTACTATCGTACTTTCGGAATTATTGTAGGTGGCAATAGTTGCTGTCTCGCTCTGCATATCTGTACCGCTAAATCCTTCAATGCGCGGTGCTGCGTGACAGCTCGCCGATTAGCAAACGGTTGGCGAGGGGCAGTAGTTTTATTCAGAATGCAGAACGCGCCGCGCGATCGTAGATAATGCTCATTAACCGATTGTCGAACGTGAGGTGCATCGTCGCGACACCCCGATCCGATATTCTCATCAAATCGGAAAAGACCACCGATAAGCGAACACGAAGGAGCTGCAGCCGGTCACGCAGGCCGATTCGGCGTCTACCATTACATTTACTTAACGTTCAACGGCTGCCATGAAATATTAGTCTGCTTCGATTTCACCTAGCGGACGTTGGTTTCGCGATACGGATACTATAACTCGGAAACGATACAAAGCTTTGTTCGGCCCGGCATGGTGGCCAGAACCGCTGTGAAAGGGATATTCTTATGGCTGAGAACACATTTCCGGTTATACGAAACGGATTTTTTTGTCTCGACATTGCGCATCAAGAGACACGCTTAAAACGAAGCAACTACTCTGCGGATTTTTCTATGCGTTGCAATAACCAAGATTAAAAATTCAAATACCCGGTGAATGTTTTTTCATGATGCCCTATCGAACGATGCATCGGTCAAAAAAATTCGAATCAAAGGCTATTTTGACCAGCTTGTCCGGCTACACCTTTTCTCTTCTTTCTTTCAGATATTTTCTGCGAGGATTGCGTATCGCAAATTCTTTTTTAAAAACTCTATGCTATGTAAAAGTTCGTCGCAACGCAAGTATCAACCCTTTGCATTCCAAGCAATTTTAATTCCTAAAGCGAGACACTTTTCTGTCCTAGAATAATTCCATTTTGCTCGTTGAGAAAGCGAACGACGATCAGCAACAAACAAATGCTGACCGTAGATAGACGATAAAGGAATCACGCTAGATAGCCGGTGATCACCTTGCGTCCATTTCGGAACGGACCCGCATCGCTTGGCGAGGGTTGAAAACATAAATTTCCATAAATACCCACAGTTTATCAGTGGCAGTAAAAACGTCGAACGGAATGGCAGCATTTAAAACGAGACGATTGTGTTTCGTTGCGTGGGGTGAAAGCAGGCGGACAACAAGCAGGCCAGGTACGAGAATGTGTGCAACGACACGCGGCTGGCTCTTCCTCTTTCTCGCGGTGTACATCCATCCGGCAAGTTTGAATTGTCGGGCCGCGAGTTCATCCAGAACATCCTCTCCTTATACGGTGCAAAAGGCGATCTCGAAAAAGAAGACTCGCTCTCTCGAGCATTCCCTAAGATCGAAATTCTCAAGATCGCCGGTCCTTTGTCCGAGAGACGAAGCTTCTTCACCTCGAGACAAAGATCTGCCTTTCTTCTTTACACGCATACTTTATGCTCTCTCCCCCTTTCTGCATGTATGCATGCATACACGGGAAGACACATAGGACACATAGACCAGGGATATCAAGTTCAACATGCACTCGCAAATCCGAGTCAATTTCGATGGACTTGTTCCATTTCGACGGTTCCGAATATTCGGATAAGTGACCCCATTATGAGTGGCGTCACCATTATTCAGGTATTATT
Organism: Agapostemon virescens; assembly: GCA_028453745.1. Lineage (NCBI taxonomy): Eukaryota > Metazoa > Arthropoda > Insecta > Hymenoptera > Halictidae > Agapostemon > Agapostemon virescens. Next base: position 8,568,395 of record CM052096.1, on the reverse strand, counting down.
AGATTTTTCGAATAACACTGTATTTAGACATCGCCAGAAGTAATTTTTTCTTCAGAAAATTCAGTTTCGAGTTTATTTCGAGGAGTTCGAACATTCGTTCTTGGAATCATTGCGATTTTATAACGAGTCACGTCCGCGTTGAAGATTTTAAGCGAAGTCGATCTAATATAAGTGGTGTACCTTTCGGTTTAGATGAAATCAAATTTTATTTTGAGGAATTCACACATTCGTTCCTTGACTCCTTGCAATTTTATAAAGAGTCACGTCCGTGTTGAAGATTTTAAGCGAAGTCGATCTAATATAAGTGGTGTGCCTTTCTGTTTAGATGAAATCAAATTTTATTTTGAGGAATTCACACATTCGTTCCTTGACTCCTTGCAATTTTATAAAGAGTCACGTCCGCGTTGAAGATTTTAAGCGAAGTCGATCAAATATAAGTGGTGTGCCTTTCTGTTTAGATGAAATCAAATTTTATTTTGAGGAATTCAAACAAACGTACCTCAACTTCTTGCAATTTTACAACGAGTCATGTCCGCGTTGAAGATTTTAAGCGAAGTCGATCTAATATAAGTGGTGTGCCTTTCTGTCTAGACGAAATCGAATTTTATTTTGAGGAATTCAAACGATCGTACCTCAACTTCTTGCTTATTGTTTGTATGCTCGGTATTTCATCAATTTTAGTTGCTTCCATGAATAATATAGTTTCACAATTCCAAAATAATGAAAGTTACTAGAAAACACGAAAAAGCAATGACCAACGCCAAGTTTGTTCGCCTTTTTCAGCAGCAAAGACCCAGCGGACACACTAATCTGTTCGCAATTGGGTCATTTACTCTGCTCGCACAGTTTCATTGACTATGTCTCGCCACCGGATTTGTTTTGGATAAGCTGTTTTCGAACTCTAGGATAAGTGCCTAATCACTGCGTGCTTTGAAAGTATGCCCGCGAATTTAATCAATCTTTTAAGCACGATGCACGTCGCGCCACTATAGTGCTTGAGCACACTCAATTATATCATTAATTATTAAAGTTATAGTATATGCGTCATATCTTTAAGAAAAATTATAGTTTAGTCATTAAAAACTTTATTCGTTTATTCCCCGTGCTTAAAAGATTAAGTATACTCGAAATATTTTGCACTGTCGAATTTCATTTCTGAGTACTATTTCTGAGAATATTTCAAAGTACTGAACTTTGAAAACTTTAATTTCCCCTTAGCATTAGTTTTACGAAACAATAAGAGTAATTATTTTATATTAATTTGAAGAATGACAAGAATATATCTAGCCAAATTTTGAACCACTTCTTAAACAATAAATATCCAAAGAAATAAACTTGTTGAATAATTTTTTACGACTGCATCTTTACAATTTCAGTAATTGTAAATTGAAAATATTAGAACCCGTCAAAATTCTGTAAATCTAACGTTGATCGCGATTGTTTACAGTCGTGCCAGCACTTAATTCGTCAACGATTGTAATTTACAGGGTGTCTGAAAATTAACGTAGTTTTTAATGTTACCGTGTGTTAATTCAATTTTTATAAAACTCCATTAAACACGGTTTCTTTTGTTTCACCGTGGGTTTGAAGTCTAAGTGTGAAACACGATATCGGACATGTAACCACCTGTGTTGGCACGTAATTACTCTTTCGATGAAAGTCTTAATGACCGAGGATCGTGCGGAGTTTCATAACAGTTTCACCGGCATACTCACTCTGCTTATCACAATCAATACGCGCTGCTCAATTGTATACCGCCCCATGACGATAAACAAACAAAATACTTAATGAAGCGATAAATCACAACCAACCTCAATGACAGTAGATAACAGAAACGGTGAATGAAAGAAAGACAAAAGAATGCCGCGCAATTTAAACACTGCGTTAATCTTGGGACACTCTGTACTTTAACAAATCGCATTGCATCATCCCGCGAAAGGCGGATATTTTTTTATAGCTAATAAAATATAGTTACACTAAAAGCAAATTATTTGTTGTACTGCCAAATTTAAAAAAAAAAATGTTACATAGTTTCCAAGGTATAATTAATAATAATAAAATAGTAAAAATAATGATATTTGGTGTAATACGTTTTTTTTTACAAGAAGGTGCTTTAATTAAGCCAAGTTAGAGAACAAATATTGGACAATCCATTTAAAAACGTGAAGATGACACTTGGACTGTGTTAAAAAAGCAAAGTAAAAGTGTTTTGCATCGACTAGGATATTTCTTGCGATAAACGTAATATAATAATGCATTTAATTTTGATAATATGCTTGTCTTCTTCTATTTTACAAACAAACACGTACAAAAAAAGTGTAGATAACGAGAGTCCACTACTTAGATAGGTATAATATCTCAACAGTTATTGTATAAACGAGTGTTTGAAAATATTTACGAAATTATTCAAATCATTAAATTATTAGAAACTGTTTAAAGATTAAATTTTGAGAAGTTCCAATTGTTTGAATGGGTCAACTGTAAATATTTCTAGGATATATCTAAACGATTGCCTCGATACTCAAATATCACGAAGTTTATAATATTAATATGTAAAAAATCATTATTCCGATATTTTAATTTATTAATATTTCTAGATTGTAAATAATTTAGCATTTTATCAAAGGATATTGCCCATTAAATTCTCGAGGTAAACGAAGTAAAAACAACTGATTCAATTTTATTAAAGATAGAAAATGATATTCGAATAGTTAAAAACTATTTCATGGAATTTAAATTTTAAATTGGACAAGTTTGAACTAATTGAATAGATCGCACGTTAAAATTTGCACAGCATTCCCGAAGACCACCGACGGCGATCTACTAAATACTCCGGGAGGTAAAACTGATCATTCGTTAATTCTCAGTGAAAACAATATTCGAGTAAAAAATATTACTCGCAATTACAAGCTTGAATTATCCAAACGTTGACGCTTTTACAATATCGCTGAAGATCATATTCTGCTAACTATAAAACGCTTCTCAAAGTAATTGCGAAACCGTTAAATTATAAACGACCACTCGGGAATTTCGATTAATGATACTCGAACAAAAACGTTCAGTTCGAATAGAAACTCAAACTCAAACTTTTTAATCATTAGACCAACGACATGAATATTTTTAGATGATAGAAACATTAGTTTACTAGGTGATAAATGGAAAATGAATAAAAAATTGTGGATCGTCGAAATCGCAAAGAAAAAAATAACAATCAATATTTTCAGCTTTTTTTATCCGTGACTATCGTGAAAATTTGAAATATACTTTTTGCAGACCTAACGAAGTAAATTATCTACGAGTACAAGGTTTATAAAAATCGATCAAGGTACATTACATCGCTTCAAAAAAGCAAAGCGTCAACGTATGAGGGAATGCATACATTTGCATATTTGAAAATTATAATCTTTACACGGTTACTACCAAACAACCCTCCATCAACCGCATAATATTACGGCGCTTTAAAAAATTGGACAGTTAACGAGCCAGAATGTAATAAATTGCCAATAAGCATAGTATGTATATGGTTATAAGTATGCGATATAGATCTGCACCACAGCTACTCTGCCAACTCTTTTCATACTTTCTATTTCGCAATTACTGAAATGCTAAAATTCCCCTTTGTAGAACCCCAGCAGACAAATTTCTATATCCCATATGTTCTAAAAATCCAAAATAAATCTCCGATCGGAATGCTTGATGTTTTCGACGTCTAAAACCGTACCCCTAGCATCAACTATTACAATCATCGCAATAGTTCTAATGCAAGAGCACCCCGGGGCCCGCGACCAGGCGCAGTTTCCCTAAAACCCTGCGCGCCTCGTCTCGACATCCCGTCGGCGTTTCAAATAACCGCTAGAGATCCTGTGGCCACTAACCTGGTGGACAATTGCATTCCGCGACGTCCCTTCTGCCCCTATACTGGTTGAAATCCAGTTCGCGTTGTTTCTCGGCTATCTGTCTCCTGACTTCCTCCTTGAGCCTCTGGAAAAGTACATCCGGTTGCTCCTGACGTTCCAAACGTGCCTCCAAATTCGCGATCCTCGACTCCAATCTGATCTCCCTGTATATCAGCAGACCGTACACCGCTAGACTCGCGACACAGAGGGCGCATATCGCCCAATTACGATATCTCTTCAACATCGACGCCTCGGGCTCGCAGGAGCCTATTTTCTGCGACAGCCAGTCGGTCGACGGGTCGGAGGACTCCATGTTGGTAGAGGACGGGCACACACGCTCGTTTCTACTCGTGCACGCAGCGCGTTAAGCGCGCGTCATAACCCAGCCGACGATCGTCGATACGTCCTGACACGACAATCACGGGTGAGCGTGATAAGGTAGCGGTGGAACCACGCAAGTCTTACAGACTGTGCGGCGTCATCGTCCTGCATCTGGAATGCATCTCGTACGGCCGCTCGCCGTTATCGCTTACCTCTCGGTACCTCGCGACGAGACCGGTGTCCCCGAATCGTTCTTTTCGATTTCCCTTCTCCGTCGCAGCTATGTCGGCGCGCGTACACGCGTCTCTCTCGTGCTTCCACGGATCTAGGCGGTCGAGTCTCTCTACACGTTTCCCCCCACCACCGCGCGCGACGTACACACTGCTCGCGTTATATCTATCCCTATCCTTCCTTCCTTCCTTCCTTCCTTCCGTCCTTCCTTCCTTCCTTCCTTCTTCCTTCCTTTGTGCCTCTGGAGATAGTCCCCTTGGGTAGCAAGTGTTAACCGCACTGACGTTGGTAAACAAGAGTGTCGTCAGCCGAGAGGAACGGGTGTCCGGTGAACCGCGCGCTCCTTTCAAATGATCACAGACTATCTGACTGGCCGTTTCTCCCGGTCCGTCGAAAAAGAAATCACTGGGAATACCTGTGGGCCGCCGATAGCTAATCGGCGCGACGGGCGAAAACGTTCCTCAACAACCCTTTCTATTTTCGTCTATGTTGCTCCACCGAACGTCTTCTTGTCCTGGAATGCTGTCGCATCGCGATTCCACCGGTTACGGAGCACTTTCAAACGTTTTCAACTGTACACTGTATATTCTGTTGACGGTCAGCGGGGTGGGGGGGAAGATCGGTTTAGAACGTGTAATAACGAAGAGACGAGAGAAGACGTTCGGACCCCTTTCGATCGCACGATTCTATGTGTGTGTGTGTGTGTTTGTGTATGTGTTTTGTGCGTGCGTGCGTCTGTGTGTATGTATGTATGTGTGTGCGTGTTTGCCTTGCAAGAACGGTTTCGTTTCGTGGCGCACACGCTGGCTCCGGACAGAGACAGAACGGGGAAAAGCGAGCCGCGACAGCTGTGCGTGTGAGAAACTACCGCCGAAACGAGAAAGAACCACGACCTTTGGCAAGCCTCGATCGCCCGTGCAGGAGGTCCGTTCACCGTGGAGGTTTCACGAGGAAAACGAAACCGCACTGTTGTGACAACTAGGTTCGATTTGCTGGACGCACGAAAAGTCCCGAAATACCGCGAATACGAAACTCCCGGCGTGGCATTCGCAGTACGACTGGATGTGGTGGGGCGACGCTCCGCCGTGAGCCGAGGGTACGTCGGCTCGGAGATACTCGGCCACGGTCGGCCATGCTCGTCGCTGCGACTCATCCACCGGCTGCCGGACGCGTGAAGGACGATCGGTCGACCTAACGTCCACTTCCATTCGCACTGATTCGCCCCTGCTTCCCTTGCCCTTCCATTTACCCTCTCCATCGCGTCCTTTCATCGCTCGACCGGATTTCGGTAAAGAATCTACCATTTTTTCTCCCTTTCTTTCTGTTTTTTTCTTCTTTTTTAACCAACGTTTCTTTCGGTTTTCTTTTTCTTTTTCTTTTTTTCCTCTTTTTCGTTCCTTTTATTTTTTCCTTCTTACTATTATTCAGCACCGCGAGTCACACACTCGTGGGAACAATCGGAATGCCCGCGACCATTTTTCACGGTTCAGCCCCTTTCTACAACCCCCATCCCTATCTCCGATCCCCCCAACCCCCCATTCGTCGACGCTATGCTACCCTTGGCCGCTCCGTTTCCCTTTTCCACGGAAAGGACATTTTTAAATACGGAATCAACGACCGGCAGGCAATTGGCCGGAATACCTCCCCACCGTGAAGATGGATTTCGTGGATCGTTCACGCTTGTTGAAATTCGATGCGTTGTTAACGCTTTACCGACCGGATGTCTATTTTAATTCTTTGTCGTCGACGCGATTTTAATTGATAACGCTGAGACGTCTCTTCCGGACATTGAATGTTTTTATTCTGGGGAATTGTATTTGTGTTATACGTTTCATGTTAGATCTGTTTTCTTGGTCAACGGTTGGATTTTTAGAAATTTCTAGAATGCTAAGGAAGTTGGTAATATGGACACTGTTTTGGAAAATGGTAGTGCAATTTTTACTGACGCCTCAGAATCGTTTTACATTATGCATTTCACATTAGATTTGTTGTCTTGCTGAACGATTAAATCTTTGGCAATTTACAGAATACATACGACATTTTCGTAATATGAACACTGTTATCTAAAATAGTAGTGCAATTTTTACTGACGCTTCGGAATCGCTATTCGGTTGATTTAAAAAAGATAATTTTATTGGAGATTGTACAGTTTCGAATAAAAAGTTCTATCTAGGTTTGAACAAATATCGAATTCTACAACATAGCCATATATCATTGAAATCTGAACATAGATAGCTGTTCAACAATTTCGTTGTATAATTATTTATTGGAATGTAAATAAATATATGAAACAAAACAGTTAAAAATGTTTTGCAAAATATATATCTGTTTTGTTAGCAACATTGAAGAATCTTTAGACGTTTTTCAAAACCATTAAGGAAGATGAAATCCATGTATAACTAAATGTTTTCAAAACTATTGGTGGAAGGGTTATGACAAAGTTACTTATGTACTTTTTAATAAAACTTTACATACGTAATATTAGTAATTACTATATCAATCTTATCTAACTTCAAAATTGTTATACAATTCAGTTTATCTGAATATTTAGCAACGAAAATAGATTTCTAAACCTAGTCCAACATTAGTGTCAGTAACATGTGACTAACCTGCCCAGTTAATTTTAAAAAGTCGACCTTTTACGTTAATCAATAATAGTACAGGTTAAGATGCCTAATGTTTTAACGACGAATTCAAAGTCACTATAGAAATAAATAAAAAGTCTTCATACACCCTAGGAAATTATAAAAATTATTAAATTAATAAAATGCGATTATTGTCTAGTTATTTCATAATCTGGTACTTGTAAATGAAACCAGGCACAATTGACACAGCTTGCAGATAATTAATCAAACAAAACAGTCAAAATAAACTGCGACTATTGTTTAGTTATTTTATAATCTGGTACTTGTAAATAAAAAAAGTCAATATCGACACAACTTATGAATAAAATTGAAACAAAAGAAAATAGAATGGATTAGGATTTATAAATAAAAGTTTCTTCTTAGTTAAGAAAAATTAAATGGTTGATAAAAAGAATGTTGGCCATCGCCATTAGAATTTAAGGGCCAAGGTAAACAGGAAACCGCTTTTATTAGCAAATTCTTATATTTTGCGCAAAGTTGTTCTACTTATTCTAATTTTTATGGAATCGTTTATAGAAACGAGAATTTACATAAAGATCCACTTAGTAAATGTCAACTCCAGTTACCTAACCGCGATCATTCATTTGCAACTGGACATACAAGTTGCAGTTAGAATTGTAGTACAAACAAAAAAGAGATAATTCTACTCGAGAAAATAAATGGAAAGTGTAGAATAAAATAGTTTATCTGAGAGTACGTTTACGAAATCGTTTATTTCAAACATTTGTAAGTACACGTGCACTTGGCAAACCATATCCGAGTGCAGATAGTCTAGTGACTACATCACTATACTAGTCAATGAGGGGAGAAATTCCGTATGTCAAAGTAATTAAAAAATTGTGAATAAAGTACACTTAATTGATTCTATACTGCCTACGGAAACAAGTTTGCAAATATCAGAATTTATGTATGGTACATTATAGATTAGATTACGAAAGAATTGAATCAGGACTATCGAATAGATCGCGACAGAATCAATATGAATTTTCTCAAAAGCAAAAGTACAAACAAACAAATGGTCTTCTACCTTTTTACATATTTTTACTATCTAATTTGCTGCACGCAGAGGCACTTCGTAAAATGTAGATGTGCTCGACAAAATTTTTAAATTTGATTTTGTCGAAACGTAGGTTCGTATACAATTAACCCTTTCTCCATTAAATTACCATTTTTGGTAGCATTAATGGTATGTGAAGCAGAGATATTTAAATTAATACAAAAGAATAATATAAAATATTTGTTTTACTTAATATAATTGAAATGTTTAGGAATGTTGAAAATGATGGTATTATATTCTTTTTTTAAATAATTATTATAAACTCGTCAGGCGTTGAAAATTTTTTGGAGAATTTTTAAAGTGTGTAATAATTAAAAACATATAATTTATTTAATACTATAAAAAATCATTTCCGTGTGATACTGTTTCACTGCTATAGGTGTCAGTGAATTAAGGAAATCTACGGTGTAACATAGCTTTTTCACTGAAAGAAGCATAAAATTTAAGAGGGTACTTGACGAAATTGCGTTGGTTTATATTACACAATTTCTGAGAATCTCTCGAGAAGAAGATGAAGATGCTGCTGAGGAAAACGCAAGATGAATATTTAGCGACAAAGAAAAGTGTAGCGTTTAATTATACCTATTCAACAACTATAAAAGATAAAGAAGCTACGATGTATTATCTAACTTTTATCTGTAATACATTGTTTCAACAATTATTAACGCCTTTGGTTTCTTGTACTCATAAGAACGAAATAGTGTGGTTTTCTTAATTTTTCAAACAGACTCGGTTTCTCATATCACTTTTAATTTTCATGTAGCATACAAATTTTGATGAACAAAACTATAAAATAATTCTTTATTCACATAGTTTGCAAGAAATAGTACAATTCGTTTGGTTATGTTGATGATCAAACTTTTAAATTGACTGCTTCTATATTGCAAATTTTATTATTTATTATATTGCAAAAATGGTTAAAACTAGTCTGAGGATTTATGTGCAAAATAAAAATTAATTATCTATATTGCAACGATGTGAAAAGCAGACATTTGTTCTCATTTCATGGGTTGGAAATGTATACGACAGAACTATTAAATTCTCATAGTGTTTATATCGTGCTTCACTTATTCAGATTTTTGATAAATTCATAAAACAATTTTATTCAAAGAACGGGAACTCTTTGTAATTTTATACGAACGATACAATATTTTTGACCAATACGACAATATTTTTTAATACGAAGAATACGAACAATATTTTTCAGTATGGACAGTACGACAATATTTATCAATAGGTACAGTAAGAACAATATTGTTCAACACGAACAATACAGCAATATTGTTCAATACGAACAATACAACCGTATTTTTCAATTCGACAATATTGTTCAATAAGAACAATACGACAATATTTTTCAATACGAACAAATTTTATATGCTAGTGACAAATAAATACTTTGACGAATGAAATGAAACGTTAGCAGTCACGCCATTTATGATCCTCACGTTCGCTTGCATTATTCTACGTTCGCAATTCTATTTCCGCTGGTAACGTAATAGTAATTGAAACCAGATTGAGCAGTTAGACGGAGGGATGGAATTGCAGTAGACTAAATAATATGCTTCGGAAAAAAACAACTGTTATTATAGGAAATATCGATCGATGAATCGATTGTGTCCCTTGAAACACATCCCCCGTGTGTATACGTGACGGATACGTACAATCGACCCCTTGCTACCGCCCAATCTCTAGCACAGGAAGCGATTATAGATTACATCCTGGAACGTACGTTCGGCGTATTCGCCGTCTGCACGTATACTAAATCGAATGCTGTAACAACCTCCTAATCGTGTAACTCGTAAACCGAAGAATCAAAGATATACAACGTGGAAAAATTTAATATAAGACTCAAAGACGTAAACGGAAGTTTATGTCGCGTGAAACCATACGAATCCCCTAGTATTTACTTTAATTAATATATCATATTAATTCTGTTTGCCAATACCAAACAACTTTTATTTTAAAATCACAATTTTAATAAATAACAGTGGCTGACTAACAATTTTCAATGAAACTACATGCGCGATCAAATTGTGAAATCGTGATCGTAGAGATTTAGGAATAAACGAATAGAATTTTTATACAATCCAAAATGAAGCAAAGTCTTGTCTTGTGATTAAAAAATAAGCAAAACCTTGAAATTTAGGATAAACAACATTAAATCTTTATATACGGAACTGTAAAGTTAGCAGTTTAGTATTATAATTAATTATGAGCTCGTTTGCTTGTTTCTGAACGACAAGTGGCTAAAGAAAATATTTAAAATCTTATACAGTTTCGTAAAATAGTATGTTTTGATTGAATGTTCATGTACAATTCTATAGAAATAAAATCGTTCAAGCTTTCGGATTTAATTCAAGTGGCAGACTTACAAATCCCTCTTTATCGCGGAGCCGGCGCTCAGTGTGTTAGCATGATTAAGAAAAATGAATGTATGAATATGCAGATGAGAAAGAACATGAACATTATCGTATTTTAATAATAGTTAACTTCTGAAAAAATAATGACACGCGCTCTAATTGGCTAATGCCACGTTTTCGCAAGTCAATGATCTCTACTGTGACCAATACCTTAAAAATTAGTATTCCTTAGACTTTTTAATAGTGTGCCTATGGAAACACCGAAATACAAAAGTTTCATTTGTTACTTTTTAAAAGTTTGTGTGTAGTACTATGTCTGTGATAATTAACGATTACATTATATAATTATAAAATTTGTTATGAGACGATCAGAAAAATATTAAGGACTATTATTGAACATGTAGAATGTAGAATTGATAGTTAACGCTGTTATCTTTCAGTATTTTCAGCCATCAAGTGCTAAGTCGTTTATTAGATCATTTTGTATGATGTAGAATAGCATAACTACGAAGCAGGTTCAAGCTTGTTTTCTTGATAGAGGTAAAAGATATAAACAACATTCTTTTACATAAATATTGTATAATCTTGCATAATTTTATTATTGATTTTATTACAGTTTGAAGCATTAATTTTTCAATACACATATCGGTTATATCGGATTCGCCATTTTGTTTTAAGAAGTTTTAAGTTCAGAGTTGCAATCAGCGACCCCAGAAACTCTACTTTATCTTCTTTTTGAGCAAGACCAATAATTTTTAATAACATGTTTACCATATTAGATTCACCATTTTGTTTTAAAAAATTCTAAGTTCAGTTCCGTAATCAGAGGTCCTAAAAACTTTAATGCAGCAATTTTTCCACACATTGAAATACGTTTATTCTGGAATTACTTAACTGTTACAAGAAGTAACAGGCTTCGTAAAACTACCCTTACAGAGGGTGTATAAATTTAAGAAATTGAAACTTTCTCAGTTGATTTCGAATGTAATTTTCAGCAATTAATATCACAGTAATATCCCCTCGGAAGTAAATCATTAAAGACTAAATTTTAATGGAAATTATAATTTTTACCGATTCTGAGTTTGGCACTTTTAAACCAGTTTAAAACAAGTAGACGCTAAAAATTAAAATAAAATCGTTATCTGAACAAAATTTAACATTCAAACTGTTATTAAACTATTATACGTTGTACCTCATCCGCTTCTCTCAACTCATTCAACAACTTTCCTCTACATATTACGAAATTACTTCCTAAAATAAAAAATTGCCGCACGATTACAGCTGGCGGTAGCTGCGACCAAATTTTGTGTTCATTACAACAATAGTATTTTTTAACATTTTGATAGACACGTGTTTATATACTTTATCATATAAAAAAGATACAACTTTCGTACCCTAGTCGAATATACGTTTATATTCTCTTCTGAGGAGAATTTCTACGTTTCTAATGTTACAATTTATTACAGAGACGTGAATATGTATCCGTTTATAAACACCTTGCAGCAGGGAAAATAAAATTATTTAAAGTAGGCATTTTGCATAGAGTATTAATATATAAATGTGTTTAATAAATTACACAATTTATCTACATCCGAACATTTTCCCGCGGTGTACTTAGAAAAGGGACATTTTCAGTTTCCGTTGGATGACGCCGTTGTTGTAATTGCTAGTTAAGCCTCTGACTCGTTGTCCTCTAGGAAGACAAAGGGTTAAAGTGTTTGAAACTGATCCGAAAATATTCCGTTAAACTTAGATAGCATCCAACCTCAGCTCACGAAATTCGTAGAACTACCTTTCCAGGTAAGTAACGTTATCTCCGTCAGCTGAACCGTTTGGAAGTCTGCTGTGTATTAGCGTCATTGAAGTATCGTTTCAACATAAGTTGTAAGTTAAAGCAAAGAGAAAGTATAGTGCCTAAAACACGTTGCAGCTGATCCTGTCTGTAAAGCATACGTCAAATTACATTCCTTTGTCCCATGGAAGACCATCGAGGAAGCTATCAACGCATTTCTTAGTATTTTCAACATTGTAGGAATTGTTTTCTAATTATCAATTACCTCTGGAATTTTTCCGGTAAAATTTAATATCCCAGCGTATATAATTATATCATCATTGTCTGTGCAAACACTTCAATCTTCTTCGTTATATTGCATTATGTTAGTCGACGAACATGAAAACTATTGGATAGTCGGAAAATATTGTTTGGTGTCATATATCGAGCAACACTAATCAGATTACCTCATACTTACGCGCATTTGAGAGGTGACATTTCAGTCTACAATTTTCATGCAGACAGTATCGTATTTCGTCGATCGTGTCAAAAGTAATATTAGTGTGAAAATTAGTGAAATTTCTGAAAAAATTCGCTATGTTTTGCAATCATACTACGAAAAAGACTAAAACGCTGCACAAGCTCGAGAAAAAATTAGTGGTGTTTACGGTCAAGATGCTTTATCAAATGCAACAGCATGCTGATAGTTTGCTCACTTCCGTTCTGGAAATTTCGATTTTAAAGATGCACCTCGCTCTGATCGACCAATCACTGAAAAAGTCGATGAAACAATGCAAGCAGTCATGAGATTGCTAGAAAACTAGACATTAACCATTCCATTTTGGATCATTTGCAGAAGGCTCGATGTTTGGCAGTCTCATAATTGAACAGAGAAAAATTTGATGGATCGAGTTTCCATCTGCGTATCATTGCTCAAACGTAATGAAATCGAACCATTTTTTAAAAGATTGATAACGGGCAATGAAAAATGGATCACATACGACAACAATGTACGGAAAAAGTCGTCGACAAAGGCCGGTGAATTATCACAAACGGTGGAATTAACCAGGATAGACCCCAAGCAACGTGATGCTGTGTGTTTTGTGGAATTGTGAAGGGAAAGTGTTGCTGCCTGGTCAAACGAGTGATTCTAATCTCTACTGTCCACAATTAACCAGATTACAGCAATCGATTAAAAAAGACAGATTGCAGTCTACTGTTTTTCTTCAGCTCCAAGTGCTTAGGCTTAAGGGGCGGGTTTCTTTCAAGGACAGAAGATACCCATACGGGGGCGTAAAGTCGAGACCATTGTCTCCGGCGTTTTCAGTCAGCAGCAATTAACCAGAGCGCATAATCACACAAAGTTATAGTCACACACAGCTTACACAGAATCCATTGTATCACTATTTCTAGACGACACTTTCTAATACAATTATCAAATACATCAAGAATATAAACTGTTATAATTTGGAAAATAGTGTACACTTTAGAAGACAATTTTCTAAGACTTTTACAGCACGGTAGAATTAGCGTGAAACGTTGTCCGTTGCTGGGATCGCCAAGTGAGCACTACTGTACGAAAGTAGCTAGCTGTACATGGTCTCCGAGACAAAGGGGACGATATTCGGAGGCTGCGGTCTCGTCGGCCCGGCGATGGACCACGTTGAGAACCTCTGGGGACGGCAAACCGAGGTTTGAGGGGTGAACTTCCAGTGTGCTTCGTGATTAAAAAGTCATCGCGGCCGATGCCCTCTTCACGGCACGTTGGTCATCGCTGGGGTGCGGTATGAGGCGCATTATGTCGCGTTTCCGCCAGGAAGCAGGCGCAGTCGGGACAACAGCCTGCACCTCGTTTCCGTTCGCTCTGAGAGAACGTGCCTTGCGGACATTGCTGACGAGGATGAAGATACCCGATAAGAACGAGTACAAGCGGGATACAATGACAAAACGATAACGGAACGAAGGACCGAAGGAGGGATGCGCGAAGAGGAACTGGAAGAGAAAACGACGCGAAAGAGGCGGGGGCGGGACCCGAGACACGGACACGAAGAGGAACATGGACACGGACTAGTCTGCGACCGTATGGCAGACTCTCATTTCGGGGGCGCATCCGAAACCATCCCCGCGAATGGTTCTGCCAGCGTTCCAGTCAGAGTGAACCCCGTCGAGCAAAAACCACCAACCGGAGAAGGGAGTCAATGCGCAGTTTGTATAATGCTCGACAGAAAATATTCGTGCATTACAATGTGTACCTACCTACCCGACGCACTTGTCGGAACTTCCGGTCGTTGTCGCCTGTCGCGGAAACATCCTAAGCCTAGTTTTAGCTCCCTCACCGACCGAGTTCTTGTATATTCATAACGATATTTCCACAAGAGAGCTACCGTGAAAACGCGGGACAGCTTGAGCCTGCATAATTCGCAAATCTCTGTAAAACTACAAGTTCGTCCATCTTCTTCTGCGGCTTCTTCTGTGTATGGAAATCTCTCCAAATCGAAATGGAAAATTAGATTGATATGCCTTTATTTATCCGAATATCTGATTAACGTTCCAGTCACTTGGAATACCGCCTGATCGGATTTAAGGCAAAAGTTCCATTGGCCAATTAGAGAGGGTGTCGTTTTGGGAGAAGCTAGCTGTTGTAAAAATGCGATAACGTTCATGTTCATTTGTATATGATTTTGATAAAACTTATGGGAGCTTATAGTTCTTTGAAAAATATTTGACACGTGTTATATCAAATGTAAACCCAAAAGAAAGCCAAAAGAACTGTTTCTCTTTTGAAGTAAACTAGTCATGGAGCCATTTTCGTACATTTTTGTAATTTTTTCGTTGTTCTTCCACGTTCTTCGTTTCTCACGCCAAAATCGCCATTTTTGAATTTTTTAAACCAAATCAAATCACTGATTTACCAAAAGCATGCTCACCGCAAGCTTCGACAAGCATTCGATGCGATCTTGCAGCAGTTTTCTTTAAATGGTAACAGAAAATCAGTGCTGTCCGCAAATCGTAGTTTCCAAACACAAAAATCGACATGTTCAACTCTATTAAAAACTATGCTTTTGTATGAAACTTGTATAGTTGTGAGTTGAAAATCTTTGTCCGATGTTAAAACAAGAAAATGGCTTCAATGTAGCGCCAAGTATGGACAAATTCCATTTCGGTTTCATATTGACAGACTTGGCAGGTCTTTTGGCATTTTTGCATAAAAGTTACAGACACGACACCGTCTTACATTCTTCTCGTTATTCATTCCTCGTGAACTTTATCGTCTGTACAAATATACCAAATTTATACAATATTGTTACAGAGGCTGTCCATATGGAGTTGCCATAATGAAGAATTACCGCATGGTGAATGACCCTTAAGAAAACATAGAAGATAATGGTTGTCACGGAACTTTCGTGCCGACAAACAACCGAGAGAAGTCGAAGTTCGCCTGTCGAGCGGACTGGACAGCAAATTGAACAGATTTATCCAAATTATACTCTTGTTGTAAGTAGTTATTAATTTGTACAAACATATTTATTAAACAAACAAGATACCGCGTTGTTCGCCGAATGAAGAACATAAAACGCGCAACGATATTCATTTTGCGCAACGGAAGGTGGTCCTTCAACAAGTAGTTAAAGTTAACAAGATAACAATAATTTACTCAGCACAAAACTCGCAAACGGCCAAAGTCTGCAGGATTGAAAAACATCCTCCGCAACAGGGTTAATTGCCTTCCGATAGACCTGATACTTGCTACGATGATTACATCGTTTACAGCCTCGTAGTTCTAACGTTAACTGATACAAGTTTCAAGAAAAATAGTTATATCAAACGTAAACGAACGACATTAGTTAAGAACGCTTTTCAAAGCCGAAACGGTGAACTAAAAATGAAATCGAACTTATCAGGTTTCCGTTTGTCGTTGTTGCTTAAACGCCGCGCGGCGATGAAATTCTGAATATAGACGCGAGCTGTAATCCGCTTTACGCTTTTCACGCTTTCTTCAATCCACAGTAAAACTTCCGTAGTTACGGTAATTTACTTTAAAGAGAGTTTTCATCATCGATTCGCTATGAGAAACGACGGTAAAAAGATGTCAGGGCCGAGGGGACAGAGAAGGTAAAAAAAGCGGCAGTCAAGAGCGAAGGAGGAAATGGATCCCGGAACGCTTCATTTATTTTTATGACAGTCTCGAAACTGATCGCTACATCGTTATGGACGAGCACGCATTATCGAATCCGTCCCGAGTTTATTGGTACTCGTCCAAGGTAAACGTAATATCGCATTTGATAGCGGACCAGCTTCGCGACTTGCCGATCTAGCAGAGCCTTGGCCGACGGTAATTACGAGAGAGAGAGTAAAAAGAAGGAAACGGAGAGTACGGAAACGAATATCGCGTGCTAAAACGGACGGTTCGATTGTTTATTTTCGTGCGAACAATATAATATGTGGCGAAGTGCAGCGGTAATGTTGGGGTGACAGGACAAGTGGATACTTCCCTCTCCGTGCGATCATCAGTTAGATGAAGAGGCACTAAGGGGTCTCGTGATCGTTGTTGACTAGACAAGGAGTATACATTTGCCAACTTCTAGATTCGCATCGCAATCCAGGAAAACTATTTTTACCCTTCGGAAAGTACACTGGAAAAATTATTACGGTTGTTTCTACGCAAGCGAATGGCTTCCTCTACGTTTATTTGCATAAATCATGTGTAGAACAGTCATCGTTCTTTTTTAAACGAATTACAAATACGATAATATTTCGATGCGTTGTCTGTACGTGAATGAAATGTACGCAATATTTGTGAAAGATTTATTTCTGCTACAGTAAAATGATATGAGGTGTTTTGGAAATGATATTCATCCAATGACAACAGTTCTTCAATTTTTATTATTTTTTTTATGAAACTCCGAGTAATTTTTGCGAAGGGTTTTTGGTTAAAATGAGTCCCAACATGGTAACATTCGAAGTATAGTAGTTATTAGGTATTATTTTATAAAAATAAAATTTATCTGCCAAATCAGATTTTTAGGGATTTTTTAAAATAATATATATTGAAAGAGATAAATTGGTCGAATAATTCTTGAAGAGTGCATTTGTACAATCTCGTTAATCGTAAATTAAAAATATTAGAACCCGTCATTTTGACGAGTGTCGTAAACCCAGGTTTAAATGAAATGTTGTATGGTTTTTGTTCTAACACAATGATATCCAAGATTATACAAAATGAGAAATCATGGACATCGTATTCAACAATTTTTACGTTAGTCTTTAATCATTTGTGACTCATAAGGACGATAATCGATTCAGAACTTTTCAGCATGTATGTAAATTACGAAGCTGTGCAAATGTTTCAATTTTGCTTCCAAACTCAGAATGGAAAGTTTGAAAACAACTTTCTATTTCATTTATCATTCCCACAAATTGCAGTTTTTACGAAAAACATTTTCGCATACTGTCCACTACATGGTCTTCTCTTATCTAAGAAAAGAATTCAAACTTCTAAGTCCAATTAGAAAAAGTTATTCCGTTCTAGAAAGTGTTCGAATATTATCGTGATCGCCTTGGGGGTTCTTGAGGTCAATTGAAGAAACTTTTTCCTTTGCGAAAATTCCATCTGCAGCTTCGTTTACGAATTATTAACGAAAAATCACTGGCCAATGAGGGAAAAGCGCATGAATTATAATAACATACGCTCGAACCGTCTGCCGGCCAGGCGTGCGATCAGAAGTGAAAGAACAAGTCAGAGAGCGCGAACTTTCCGAATATTTTTTACTACGCTACGATAATAATTTTAAGAAAATCGCTGTTCATTCTTATTTCAGAATATCTAAGGAATAATTACTAATTTTTCAGACCTGGAATAATAAACAATTTAGCCGTGTCAGCCGTTTTAATTTTCTGGTATGCATGACAACTCACTCGTACCACATGAAATTTTTATACGATACGTACTGTGAAGATAAACAATAAATAACCCCGTCGAAATACGTAAACTATATTTTAATTTAACACTCTGACTGCCATATCACCCATATATGGGTGAATTATTTCTATGAGTTTCATCATTCTATGGGTTTTTAATTATTACTATTATTTTTATAGGTGGAATTATTTGTACATGTTTAAAAATTAATTTATACACTAATATATTCGTTGCACTCAATTTAGTTCATACCTGGAGACTACAAGAAGGTTGAAGGGTAACTGTGTGTCAGACATTTTAAGTTTTCAATTGTAGCTTCATTAAATAAATTACTTTGATTTTGTGGAATTTTTTAGGCTGTTGGTTGGGCAGTTAAAGTGTTAAATAATTCTGTGTCCGAACAGAATTCAACGAACGATTCGCAAAACTAATTTAATGTGGAAGACTGGCGCGATGGTCGTATTTTCCTAGAAGCGAGCTTGTAAAACTACCTGAAAGAGGACAGAGAAATTCCTTGTCCCAAAAAAAAAAAAAGGAAACTATATACCTCTCAATAGAATTGTTTTCGGAATAATTCGTCACCTGTGAGGGCTTTCAATCGACCGGGCTCCCAAATCTAAACTTTGTCATATTTATGACCCGTCCTTGAGACCCGGTGGCATGTGGCACGCACTCGGAACGAAGCCCATTCCGAGAACAATGTATCGCGGCCGATAGTAAACATTTGAAACCCTCAGGGACAGAAACGAAATTTTCACGACCCTCGCGCCAGTCTTCCACAGTTCTTCCGATGGAAGGGACGTCGCGAGCGCGTTATTGCATTATAATATATTTTTAAATGTTCTTGTGCGGTGTGAACAACAGATTGGAGAACCTGTGTGAAACGTGTGTTTTACGCATTGTGTTATTTATTTTTTAAATCGGCTTTTTTTCAGAGACATCAATTTAAATGAAGGAAACATCGTGTTAAATATTATTAAATAAGTTATTGTATCAGTGTTTTAGAGAAATGAAAGTGAACTTTGGGATATCCTGTCTTCGTCCACTACCTGCGTTCGTCGCCATCGAATAGGAATCAGCTGATCGGTTCAGCATCCACTGTAAGGGGTCAACGAACTGTCCTGCTGTCCATATTTACAACCATGCAGTGGTTTTACAACTGAATGGTTGAGTTTACTGTTAATGACACTATTTGACAATTCTTAAACACATATATCCTGCATGTTCTTTAACACGATTATTTATTGTTAAATTAGTTTTGCGAATCGTTCGTTGAATTCTGTTCGGACACAGAATTATTTAAATTAAAATGTCGTTTACGTATTTCGATGGTGTTACTTATTGTTTATCTTTACAGTACGTATCGTATAAAAATTTCATGTGGTACGCGCTAAATACGGCTAAATTGTTTATTATTTCAGGTTTGAAAAATTAGTAATTATTCTTTAGACATTCTGAAGTAAGAATGAACAGCGTCTTTCTTAAAATTATTATCGTCACGTAGTAAAAAAAATTCGGAAAGTTAACGCTCTCAGAGTTCTTCTTTCACTTCTGATCGCGCGCTTGGCCGGCGGACGGTTCGAGCGCGCTCGAGCGAGCACGTGAATTTTCGCAAAGGAAAAAGTTGCTTCAAATTACCTCAGGAATCCCTCATTTCCCGCTGTTACGATACTTTTGGGACACCCTGTATACTTAAATGAAATTCATTTTGAATAAAACAAACGTTTAATGAAAAATTGACAAAAATCTTGAAATAGTTTTCCGATTATCCAATATTTTAAAAGTTTCAAATGCAAATGTGAATGGAGAATGAACGCTGTGAATGAAGAACAGTGCTCTAACACCGAAGATGGATTAAACGTGACTTCTGTTATGGTGCCGAGAATGGAAGACGATAATTAAATAAATAATTCGATGTTCAAGTAGCGCGTCTCGGACACGGAACGGCAAACTGATCACGTGGAAGAGGCTCTTCACTTGGGTCAAGCACTGTCTACCGGCGCTAGTAGCCTCCTTCATAAGCTATCTGAAAGTATCGTGTTACATCTGTAATCAAGCATACCAAATCAATTCGCATTACGAAGAAATAATAATCACGTCATACGCGTCACGGATCCTATTTTCTTTCGTTGCGTCGAGATGCGCACTCGAGACCGACGATCACTACCAAAACCACATGCGTTCAATTGCGGGGAATAGTTACAGGCTCGCAGAGTAATCTGATTTGACATGGTGATGTGTCGGTAGTCTAGCGCTTGATTAAAATAGGTAAAGTTGTCTAGACCGATGTAATATTGCAGCCTTCCCGAAGAGTGCAACCGCGAGAGAGTCCGGAAATCGCTGCGACAAGGTCTTTGTACTATAATCGCAGGAAGATGATAAT
>CM052096.1:8529400-8542711 GCA_028453745.1 Agapostemon virescens | reverse complement strand
GTGACATGGCAGTCAAAGTGTTAACACATGTAATCACTTTATTAAAAAGAATGTTAATGAAAGATCATGGTACAAAGGATACCCTCATCCTTTGCACAATATCTTTCCATTAGCTTTGGATGCCTACGAACGTCGCAATCATGGCGGCCAGTCGGAAGAACGTTCGCCATACATTCGCACAGACATCTTACATTTTTCCACAAACAAGATAAACCAACAAATATTGTTAAACAACACAGTATACCATACTTGCTGTACCTGGCCACAAAGTGTTGAAACGTGTGCATGAAACTCGTGTACTAATCCAGAATATTTGAAACGGCTGCGTCCTTAACGGTAATGCTAACATGCACGTCGTCGTCTTCTGGGTATTATCTTCGATTATAAGTAGGCTCCTGCTCGGACTCCACCTTGTAGTTACCGAAAGGTTTATTGTTGTGTATGTTGTTTACAGCCATGTGTGCATAGAGGCTGGGATTCCGTGCCCCGAGCACATATCGTCCATATCGGGAAAGGACGAGGGCAAGAAAAGGACTGGGCGGTGGATGTAGACCGCTGTTATAACTGTCGCCGTTTAGAACCCCGGTCAGGAAGTGATCGAGGGCTTTGATGGCCGCCGTTATGTCTTGCGAATTACGATGGGGATTCGACGTCAGAACCTTCTCACGATAGGGCAATCGAGCATGATCCGAATTGTCCGTTCGGTATTCATCGCGCTCTTCAACAACTTGATACGACGACCGCCGGGGCGTTTGGGGATGATATTCGACCTCCGATCGTACTCCCGCTATAGTAGCTCCCAATGTATTAAGACTCTTCCTCGACGTTACTATCTCATGACCACCTTGTATTTCCTTCGGCGACCTGGAAATGTGAATGCATCAAATGTTAGTAACAAATTGGAAATAATTTTAGTAGAAAGAGGATTTAACGTCGAAAGATAACACGTTAAACTCTGTGTCAGTCCTTGGGCACTGACAGTATCAAATTTACAGATTAATGTGTTATATATAATTTATACAGGGTGTCCCAAGCAACTGGAACAGGCTGTACCTCCTAAATGGTTGAGAATAGAAGAAAATGTTATAAGTAGAAGTTAAATGGTATCAGACGGTGCATAATATGCAACTAATTTTATGCACTTTTGTGCATCGGTGCGTCAGAAAAATGCAACTGCATATTTTTTTTAAATAGAAATCTATATTTTTGACTGCACCAATCGATGCAGTTTCTTGTGCTCTATATAAAAGTACTAACATACTTATGCCCTAAACTTATTCGTTAAGAAGTTATCGAAGCTAAACATTACAAACATTGTAATGGAGCATAACGTAGGTACTCCGGAACACTTGCCGAGAGGCCGAAATAATTCAAAGAACTTTTAGCTTCGATAACTTCTTAACGAATAAGTTTAGGGCATAAGTATGTAGTACTTTTATGTAGAGCACAAGAAACTGCATCGATTTGGTGGGCATTTGGTGGGATCAGGAAGGTGTGGTATACTATGAACTGCTAAAAACTGGTCAATCAGTCACAGGAGATCTCTACCGACAACAAATTATCCGTTTGAGTCGAGCATTGCACGAAAAACGACCACAATATGAAATGAGACAGCGTAAGGTGATTTTGCTGCATGACAATGCTCGGCCTCACGTCTCAAAAATTGTCAAGGAAACGATAGAAGCACTTCGCTGGGAAGTGCTACCACATGCGGCTTATTCACCAGACTGTGCCCCATCTGACTACCACTTGTTTCGGTCGATGGCACACGCACTTGCTGAAGAACGATTTAATTCGTACGAAGATCTCGAAAAATGGATCTCCGCCTGGATAACCTCCAAAGATGAATCATTCTTTCGACGCGGAATTCGCTTGCTGCCCGAAAGATGGGAAAAAGTCATCGCTAACGATGGACAATATTTTGATTAACGTACTTTTTCATTTTCTTTCATGAATAAAGCTATACTTTTTGTAAAAAAACGGACGGAACTTTCCGATTTACCTAATAATTTCACCACGGCTTATACTTGAAAACGTGAACAGTGAGGACTGTATGACGCCTCTGATACAACCTCTGATGAGTTTATTCAAGTTTAGTATACAGTAGATGTCAGCTCCGGAGCGTTAACTTGTTATTACTTAGCTCTTTGTGCTCTAGCCGTTTGCGCCACAAAGTCGGTTGCTTTCTAGCGAACATTGTAGGATAGTTGAAACAGATTATTCGAGAGCTAGGACCCTAGAAGATACTTTACGGGGTGCACGCAGTTGGCAAACACGTGCATCCTCAGTGTCCCAGTCTTCAAGTAGTAAAACGATAAAAACATATAGCACCAGGTCACCAGCAACACCTGGTCGTGTCCGTCTGCGAGCCACGCTAATGGGCCTTTCCGTCGTGGAAAGTTTGCCATAGTTTAGGTGCCTCGGGTCCGTCCGTGCCAAGTCATCTTCTACTAACGCAAACTTTCTAGTGGGCGATATCCGCGTCACCAGAAAGGGCACTACGCAATGACAAGTTAAGTGCAATTGGACATTCGCGAGTCCTCTCTTCCTAATGAATATAACCCGTATATTCGGCTGGCAACTAAGTGATTGTGGATTTTAAGTAAGAAGGAAAATTCGAAATTTTTACTTGAAAAATGTAACTTTATGGAATTAGGTATTGTCCGCTTCTGTCGATGACCCTTTTGCCATCTTTCAGACAGTGTCGTAATCCCTTGTTCATAAAACTTTTGATTTTTTCCAACAAAAATTGAATTAAATGAATTGAATTTAACACTTTAACTGCCCAACTAACGACTTCAAAAATTCTACAAAATCAGAATAATTTATTTAACGAAGCAACAATTGGAAACTTAAAATGTATGACACAATGCTATCCTTCAACCTTCTTCTATTCTCCAAATCTCAACTAAATTTAGTGCAACGAATATATTAATGGACAAATTTATTTTTAAATTTGGCCAAATCATTCTGTCACCTATATATGGGTCAGTCAAAGTGTTATGGGGCCTCTATGGGGCCGTGTAATTTTTAAGTGACATGTTAAAGAATCGTTGGATTCCTCCAGAGGTAAAATGAATTGATACTCTCGTTTACGGAGGTCCAGCTTTTAATAAAAGAAGAAGTTTATTGCTTTTTAATATTTTTTGGATAAAAGACATTTACCAGATTGTATTGTAATGGCTATCGTTAAGTGTCGTGGTGATGATGGTTTTCCGTTCCGATTGGTTATTGTGTCGAAGCAAGCAATGTATTAGTTGTAATTTTATAGTAATTTTGTCATTTACGAAGGGAAAGTAAAAGATTTACGATACGCAGACAGAGGACTTAGGCTTGCATTTTTATTTCCTTCAGACCTTCCCGTCGAAACCTGGTATTCGTCACAGGAGAGAATTGTGCGTTACTACAACGAATTTCTTAAGGAACATCTTTAAGGGAAAGTTTTATGATGACGGATACCAGACACTCCAACAGAATATACTTTCTCCAGGACAGCGAAGCTCACGTTTTCTCATTTTATTCAAATTGACTAATTCTTAAAGCAGATCTGTACAAAAATTGGTAAAGAGACAAAAATATAATAAAATAAAAGTATAAATATAATTTTATATAAATATAAAAATAAAAATATAATTTATCTGATTTTCTTTGTAACATTTTAAAATTAATTCTATTTTTAATGGTATAACTAATGTGCTGTGAAACTGTAAAACTGTGTTTAATGTTAACCTGATGCAACTATACAGTAACGTATAACAAAGCTACAATAAATATTTAAAAAAAAAAATTATATAGCGAAGAAGTTCGTTAAACATCTATATGAAAAATGTATAACAAACTTGATGAAAATTGCATACGTCTAAAGGGCAATAATTCAAAACACCGAAGTTGCGTGTCTAAGGGATGGAAAATAGGAAACAATATTGTTACGACAGACCAGCCATGTCAGCCTCTAGATGCCAATCTAATAAAAAAACTCGTAGCCGCATATGCCGCAGAAGATCAAAGGAAACTGTATGCAAAACATAAAAAGTCTGTTTCAATATACATACAGTCAGTCAAAAAAATCTCCATACGCTTTTTAAAACGGAAATACTGTTTAAGAAATATGCCAAACGATCTCAGTTTTTTCAAGAACTTGCAAAAATTATTGTATAATATATATATATATGTATCAAAAACGTTTGTAAATTATAATCGACTGGGATTACGAAGAAAGCTGAAATATTGATTTTAACGAAATTTTAAAAATGCACAGTAAAGATTTACTCTAGTTTTATGCATAATTAAATCGAAATTGTGTGTCGATACTAGTTAGAGATAATTTAATATAGTAAAAAAAGAGGTTTTCACGACATTTTGAAATAGACATATTTTTAAAACTGTTTTTAGAACTATTTTTTAATGTTGCTATGAATTACGAATAAAAATGATGAAAGTTGCAGTTGTAAGTCGACAATAGCAACGTTAAACAATTTACAGGAAATTTTTAGTCTGCATATTCCTAAACTAACCTAACTAATCCAGTCCCTACATAAATACATTTCTTAAATTTTCATTGCAGACTCAGATAAAAAAATTCTAGAAAATAAATTTGTGTATCTTTCACGATTCTAATGCAATTTTTCTGAAATTTTAATTACATATTATCTAGTAAAATAATTCTTCTAACATTGCAAAAAGAACCGAAATCTTCTGCCTTATTTATAAAATAGTCATTCCGATTTAAAATAGATGCGATAAATTAATTTAGTCACTATAATTGACACAAATCTACGAAACGTACTTTCTCAATTCTACTTCAATAAATAAATTGTAAGAAACGACCTTTCTCCGCGATTCCAATTAACTCTAACATTTTATTATTGCTTTTTCCCAAGCAGAGAGTAAACAAATTAAATATCTCAAAAAAGTTCAAGTCGTTTGAACTGATTTAAAAAAAAAATCCTTTCGTTTTAAAAGACTTTTTTGACTGACTGTATAAGGAAAGTATAAAGGTCTTTGAGAGTATCGCGCGTCAAAGAATATGCGTGAACGCAAGAAATTGAACTCGTAATTGAATAAGGGTGTAATAGTACTTTAAATGTACTTTCACTCTATCTGAAAATCTTGCACATTGAATTGGTTTTTTTTTTTGCAGATATCGAGGGTACGTTCTTGCGTGACTGACTATGAGTCACCTGACTGTTAGTCACCTTAACCCTAAGAAAGTGGACATTTTTTAGCTCTTTAGTTGGCGGAAGCTTAATAATAGACTTTCTAATAACTGTGCTGTATGTAAAAGAACCTGTATCTCAACTGAGATTTTTAAACTATATTATTGCAGATAATTTGTGGATTTATGACAAAAAATTGTGCAGTATAATACAACAATTTAAAAATTCACAGTTGTTAAGTATTTATTTTTAAAAGCTATTATTATTGGGTCACTGCCGATCAGTACGATATTAAAATTAATGTTACAAATTGGAGATATGTAAAAACATTGTAAAATTTTTGTCGTCACTGGGACCACCATATGTTAAAAAATTAACCCTTTGCCACATTGGTGGCATTTTAAAATTGTAGAAATCGGTGTCGCCAGCATCGCGGCATGATTTTATTTATAATTGTTTAACACGTTGTATTGTGAAATATTATACCTTGGAAAATTAGGAAAATTAAAAATTTGTATTATAAATACTATTAAACATAGTAAATTAACAAATTCTACGCTTTTAATATCCATATATGGTCTTTAAATCACTCGGAGAACAATAACTCCGAAGAGCTAAATTTGTTCCGACTAGCTGCTACCTACTCCCAACAGAGAAATTTTCCGATCGCAAAGGATTAAAGCTTTCCCGTCTACAACGCACGCTTTACACTTGATCTACGATTTCTTTTAGTCAATTTATAAAGCTTTGAACGAAAGGTGTTCCTCTATCTTTAAAATAATGGAAGGTACACACAGAGAAAGTTTCACACGACCAAACTTGCTACCTTCATTTTTGTTTTTATAAAACAGGTGAAAAATAGTAGATTAAGTTTTAAACAATCGTTGCTAAGGGAAAAACTCGATTTCCAAATCTGTAACGGATTCATTCAGAAAAACAATTTTTTAAATCTTATTTAACACTTTAACTGCCAGAACAACAACCTCAAAAATTCCACAAAATGAAAATAATTTATTTGATGAAAGAACAATTTAAAATTTTAAATGTACGACACATAGGTATCCTTCGACCTTCTCGTATTCTCCAGATTTCAACTAAATATAGTGCAACGATTATATTAATGTACAAATTTATTTTAAAAAATTGACAAATTACTCTGTCAGTCAAAGTGTTAAACAATTCAAGCTGTAGCATTTTCGACCATAAACGTTTTCCAGAAAAAGTGAAGGATAGTCTGCAAAAATAAAAACTTCGACCTTTGAAGTAAGTATAAATTTTCTAAATATTTTTTACGGAATTATTATAGTTAAAATGTTAACAATTTCTCGAGAGTCGAAGTGTTTAAATACGTTTTGGATCCGCTGTGTAATTTACATCGTGCCTTGTACACGTCGCTTAAAAACGACATAGTCGTAAAACCGGTTTGGTAAGAAATGTGTTTTATTTATAAATTATTTGTTTATTGCAAAAAACACTCAGACAAAGTACGCTACAATATAATAAATAATCGCTAGGTAATAAATTATTTAAACAAGGCTACACCTCACTGATTATAATTACTTTGAAATATGTCTTCAAGGTTAATGTCTCCAGTATCTGCAGAATATTAACGAAACCTCTAATTGAACAAATATATTTCAAGCAACGTGCATTGTATTATTTAATCCACATTTATAATATTTTTATACACGATGTATGCATAACAACGTATTTTGCTGTTGCAGAAGAATTCCGAACGCGTTAGAGATAATGCTAAAATTATTTCACAATTATAGCTGCATATGTGAACCTGGAAGTTATGCAAATTTAGATTGAAACCGTTTTTTAAGGTGAACAATTTACGAGTTATTTGAAGTGCCCGCATTATGAAAATCACCCTGCAGTCGAAGGTTATACATGTGCATGAAACATGCATGCAAAATTTTTATTTTTTATTCAGTTTCGAAGGCCGTCATAGCTGTCACGACAGATTGTAATATAGAGCATTTTGAAATATAATTTATAAATTATTAACACATTATCTGCCGAACTGGCAACGTCAAAAAATTTCACAAAAGCAAAGTAATTTATTTAATAAAGCAACAATGTCAAAATTCAAAATGTATAACGAATGGTCACTTTCAACCATCTTGTAATCTCCAGACATCAACTAAATTGAGTGCAACGAATATATTAATGTAAAAATATACTTTTAAACATGGACAAATAATTCTGTCACCCACATGTGGGTAACATGGCAGTCAAAGTGTTAAACGTTGAATAAAAAGACAGTGTTAACTAACAAGTTCACTGAATTGAACACTGTATCTACTAACATATTCCTGAACCCCATTGCTGTATAATAATAACTCAGGCTTGTGATAAAAATTTTTAACAAAATTTATTAACCCTCTATAGGGCTGAAATAGATAGTAGGTGAAAGTTAAGATAGTAAAAAGCATTATAAAAATTCGAGCATGCCATATATTATTTTCAATCAATGAAAATGATTAAAGAAAGAACAAACTTTCATCTGACGCGTCTTCCCCGTAGTGAATGTAGACAACATTCAATTTACATAAAAATCTGCAGTCTGTTATAAGCAATGCTCAAAATATTCTCCATGACAATCAACTAATGGGTTCAAAGATGAATAATTCCATAAAATTACGAATTTAAAGTTATACATTTCAAATCCATCGAGATTGCACGCTTCAGCGCCGATGGAAGTCATGAAAGAAATGGAGCGAGGTCTGAATAAATTTAGATAACTTATTTAAGGAGGGACATCTTATTGCTTAGCAACGTAGAAATTTAAATTGATAAGAGAACGAATATCGTGTAGTTATCTATGTATATATGTGGAGGTTGATTGCAACCTTTAAAGAGTAGAAAAGTTGTGACTTTGATGAGAAGAAAGATGGCTGAAAATATAGAACTAGCCTAAATTGCTGCAGTCTGACTAACAGAGTTGTATATTGTTCAGCAATATAGAAATTTAAATTGATAAGACAACGAATATCGTGTAGGTATGTATGTATTTATGTGGAGGTTGATTGCAACCTTTAAAGAGTAGAAAAGTTGTGACTTTGAAGAGAAGAAAGATGGCTGAAAATATAGAACTAGCCTAAATTGCTGCAGTCTGACTAACAGAGGTGTACATTGTTTAGCAATGTAGAAATTTAAATTGATAAGAGAACGAATATCGTGTAGTTATCTATGTATATATGTGGAGGTTGATTGCAACCCTTAAAGAGTAGAAAAGTTGTGACTATGACGAGAAGAAAGATGGCTGAAAATATAGCACTCGCCTAAATTGCTGCAGCCTGACTAACAGAGGTGTACATTGTTTAGCAACGTAGAAATTTAAATTGATAAGAGAACGAATATCGTGTAGTTATCTATGTATATATGTGGAGGTTGATTGCAACCCTTAAAGAGTAGAAAAGTTGTGACTATGACGAGAAGAAAGATGGCTGAAAATATAGCACTCGCCTAAATTGCTGCAGTCTGACTAACAGAGGTGTACATTGTTTAGCAACGTAGAAATTTAAATTGATAAGAGAACAAATATCGTGTAGTTATCTATGTATATATGTGGAGGTTGATTGCAACCTTTAAAGAGTAGAAAAGTTGTGACTTTGAAGAGAAGAAAGATGGCTGATAATATAGCACTCGCCTAAATTGCTGCAGCTTGACTAACAGAGGTGTACATTGTTTAGCATCGTAGAAATTTAAATTGATAAGAGAACGAATATCGTGTAGGTACGCATTGTATGTATGTGGAGGTTGATTGCAACCTTTAAAGAGTAGAAAAGCTGTGACTTTGATGAGAAGAAAGATGGCTGAAAATATAGCACTCGTCTAAATTGCTGCAGTCTGACTAACAGAGGTATACATTGTTTACCAACGTAGAAATTTAAATTGATAAGAGAACGAATATCGTGTAAGTACGTATGTATTTATGTGGAGGTTGATTGCAACCTTTAAAGAATAGAAAAGTTGTGACTTTGACGAGAAGAAAGATGGCTGAAAATATAGAACTAGCCTAAATTGCTGCAGCCTGACTAACAGAGTTGTATATTGTTCAGCGATATAGAAATTTAAATTGATAAGAGAACGAATATCGTGTAAGTACGTATGTATTTATGTGGAGGTTGATTGCAACCTTTAAAGAGTAGAAAAGCTGTGACTTTGACGAGAAGAAAGATGGCTGATAATATAGCACTCGCCTAAATTGCTGCAGCTTGACTAACAGAGGTGTACATTGTTTAACAATATAGAAATTTAAATTGATAAGAGAACGAATATCGTGTAGGTACGTATGTATTTATGTGGAGGTTCATTACAACCTTTAAAGAGTAGAAAAGTTGTGACTTTGACGAGAAGAAAGATGGCTGATAATATAGCACTAGCCTAAATTGCTGCAGCCTGACTAACAGAGGTGTACATTGTTTAGCAATATAGAAATTTAAATTGATAAAAGTACGAATATCATGTGCGTATGTATTTGCTGGTTGACTACAAATAATAATCATCTATTCTTATGTATCAAAGTTTTAAACAGTAGAAAAATGGTGACTTTGAAAGAAAGAAAGATTACTGAAAATTTATCACGCGCCTAAGTTGCTGCAGCCTGACTAACAGAGGCGTGCGTCGGGTAAATCGCGAAGAGAAGCGACAGTCACGTACCAAGCGAAAGGTTTATGCTTATCTCAATGTTGTCGAGAGTTCTAACAAATGAAATGTTTTTGAAAAGCTGTGTTAAAGTCAGCCTTCGCTTAAATATGATATTCTAACATATGTTGAACATTATTCGAATAAAATTTTATACGAGTGAGAATAAACAAAAAAATATCTCGAGTTAGAATTTAAAATTGCTTAAAATGCAAAGGGTTAAACATTCCAAATCGTATCAATATGAAAGTGTAACGTTACAAAGTCGTTACTGAACAATTGGATTTTGATCTTTATACAAAACAAAAATAATTTTCCACTTCTTCAGAGTAACAGGAGTAAAATAAAAATTGATGTCAACTCTCAATAATTTTGATAAACTATGATTCAACGACATTCTTAATTTGTTCTAACGTGCTTACTGTTTTACAGTTCGTCAGCTCATTTTTGTCGCTAAATTCTCGTTCTAATTATTCCAAGGTAACCGAGTGCACAAATACATTTTTAATCCACCCTCTCTGTGCTAAAAAAGTCTGAAGAATCGTATATATGAAGGAGTCTTTCAACAATTGAAAGAAAGAATAGAACCCTCGACATACATTTGAATTGAATACTTAAGATGTAAATTCTTGCCTTTGCTTGTCCGTGATTAATTTAATCTCTTGGTCTTTGAAAGGTGCTCTGAGGACGATCGATAATGGTTTCAAGTATGAATGTCCTTCTTGTGTTTGTCTTTCAGCAAATCCTCTACTTGGGGCTGCAACATCTTCCAGGCCATTGTCCAAAGCTTGATTAACGAAAACAGCATGTTGCGAAAGTTTTGGAAGTACACTGCTTGTGGTCGGTAGGTAACTGAGGGGCGGAGCCTGCAAACTCGTTCCCGGTTGGAAATCCCGAAGTGCTTTCGTTGTTAGTATACCACCGGTCAGGCATGCGAAGGTTACCTAAATTAAACAATTTATTTAGAAAAAATAAAAATTATTCCTTTTCCAACTGAAGACAATTATATTCAATACGCAGAGTGTATAGCTATAGCCCTAACCATATTTTTAAGACTATTTAACTTTGGAAGAATAGTTCAGAAGAATCAAGTTCATGTTACGAGAGAGTCTGATAAATAACGAACTCTGCATATGGAAAATATTAAAACTGTGCATATATGTGAAAATATAAAAGTGAAAAACATTTTCGAATCTGTGCAAAACTGTAGCAGCGTTTTTCTTTTACCATACTTCAGGGATTTTCATGTTGTGTTTTTGGTGAATAAGAATCTTTGCGAGTTAATTTGTTTTTTACTGTAACAATGGAAGATGTAATATAAGAATGAAGATATGAATATGAAGATAAATGAAGATTATATGAAGATATAATAATTTTATTTAGTTTATTGAATTAAATTCAACACTGTTTATGCTTTATTAATATTTTTTCCCAATTATTTTCTGTGGAAACAAATTAATTGTTTGAAAAATAGAAATGTATTCAATTTTGAAAATGATGTATTTATTTATTGAATAAATTATTTTTGAATTAATGATCTTATAAAACATCATGTTAATAGATACTTCATAACAAATGATTTTTAAACATTTTTAAAATATAATAAACATGTACTTAATTTAGAAAAACAAGGTTGTACATTTACAATTATTTCATGGTTCGATGTTGGAATGAACTGTTTCAAAAGAATGTTGTCTTTGTCCGTAATTACATTTAAACATTTAACAAAATGCAAGCTTACATATAAAAATGGAAAATAATACATCACCGGGAAAAAGAAAATACTTTTTTCGATGCCGACCAACATTGTGGTAAGTTTTGGGAAGAACTAAGTCGGCAATATAGAATCGTCGTTCCCTTTATATGCTCGTGCACTACCCATCCTAAGAGCTTAGTCTTGTCAATGACAGGAAATGTGCACATCGTGTACGTCCCCGTAGCTATCTACATATGAAAGATTTCTCTACTTTCGCTTTCCTTTGTACAACCAAATCTTATTCATTCTTATTTTCAACTTCAGTTGTTTATTAAAACAGAATTTCTATAGTCCGAATACAATAAGTCATTTTTCAAACTTCATAGGAGAATGAATATATGGCACCAATTAGAGACTGAATCGGTATTTCGAATACCGGTAAAATACCCGTATTTTTAGGTGAACCCCTTGCTCTACAACAACGAGTCAGACTCGTGATCAAGATTTCGAACTGAATCTTCTAAACATGTATTTTCTTAATTTTCTTTAAACGTATATAACATTTTATTTAACACTTTATCGACCGGCGACTATTTCAGAATTTTTGTAAGACCCATGATCAATGACTGAAAACTTTTTAATGGCTCTTTCAACGCTGACAGCAATTTTTATTGCGAATCAACAATGCATCCCTAATAATATTGTCTAATAATGTTGTTACAAATTGGAATGTAAAAATAGAATTTTAAGCTTCATTTTGATACAGCGCGAATATTGAAAAGCCTAATAGTAGGCTTCCGGTCGATAGATTGTTAATTTTCTGGTATGCATGAAAACTCACGCGTACCACATGAAATTTTTATACGATACGAACTGTGAAGATAAACAATAAGTAACCCCGTCGAAATACGTAAACGATATTTTAATTTAAATAATTCTATGTCCGAACAGAATTCAACGAACGATTCGCAAAACTAATTTAATAATAAATAATTGCGTTAAAGAACATGCAGGATATGTGTGTTTAAAAATTGTTAAAGAATATCATTAACAGAAAACTCATGGTTGCAAATGTGGACAGCAGGACAGTCCGTTGACCCCTTACAGTGTATGCTGAACCGATCAGCTGATTCCTCTTCGATGGCGGCGAACGCTGGTAGTGGACGAAGGCAGGCTATTCCAATGTTCGCTTCCATTGCACTGTCCCTAAAACACAGATACAATAACTTATTTAATAATATTTAACACGATGTTTCCTTTGTTTAAATTGATGGCTCTGAAAAAAGCCGATTTTAAAAAGAAATAACTAACACAATGCCCAAAATACACGTTTCACAAATTTTCTCCAATCTGTTGTTCACAGCGCACAAGAATATTTAAAAAGATATTATAATGTAATAACGCGATCGCGACGTCCTTTCCATCGGAAGAACTGTAGAAGACTGGCGCGAGGGTCGTGAAAATTTTGTTTCTATCCTTGAGAGTTTCAAATGTTTACTATCGGACGGGATACATTGTTTTCGACTGGGCTTTGTTCCGACTGCGTGCCACATGCGACCGGGCCTTAAGGGTGGGTCATAAATATGCCAAAGTCTAGATTTTGGAGGTCGGTCGTTTGAAAGCCCTCACAGGCGACGACTTACTCGGAAAACAGTTCTATAGAGAGGTATGTATTTACCTTTTCTGTTTTTCAGGACAAGGAATTTCTCTGTCCTCTTTCAATTTATTTTACAATTTCAATTCGTTGTTTCATATATTTCATATATGTTATATTCTTCATATATTATTTCATATATGTTATAT